>VMDO01015789.1:0-49982 GCA_007922755.1 Pedetes capensis
TTGTAGATTTTCTGTGTAGATTAAATGAGATTATGCATGTGAAGTACTTTGACTAGTGTTGTGGATATCTAAGATTTTCAATATAGGATAGTTATTATTATTATCATCATATTTTCTCTTTTTTGCATTTACTGGTAAAGGTTACTATGGTACAGAGTTTGCTGTTACAGCATTTGCTTTTTCCATTATGCAAGTATTACATCAGTTTGGGTTACATTTTGGGTTAAGTTTTTTCAATTATGTAAGTATTATATCATTTTGGGTTACACTTTCATCACTTAAAAGTTTATGGAAACTTTTGACTAATACATAGTAAAATTTGTATACATTCATGGGTTATATTCACCTACTTTCCCATGTACTTGTGAGGTTGCATTGTTTATATTATATTATCCTCCCCCCTTATCCCATTACATTGTTTCTCCTCCCCTTCATACCTTCTACAAACTTAATTTCCCTTTGATAGTCCCCTCCCTCCTTCTTTCTATTCTTTATATTTTCCCTTATGTGCCATTTAATTGTGCATGTGTGTGTGGGGGGGTGTATAGACAGACTAGGGAGTAGGCACTGGCAAACCACACATGAAACAACTAGCCATTAGAAACCCTATGAATAACAAAGAAACAAAATCAGGTATAGTGCCAGAAAATGAGCCCCCCAGGTTGGAAGGCACTCAAAAGGCTACTGGGGAAGAGTTGCCTCTTCAAAGTAGAATCTACCTTGATGATGGAAGTGGAGTAAAGCCCCAGGGATCTCCATCTGCTGATGTGGCACAACTCAAAATGAGGAGAAACAACTGTAAACATCCATTAATAATTGGAACGTGGAACATATGTAGTATGAATCTAGGAAAATTAGAAATCATTAAAAGACAAATAGAGTGCACAAACATTGACATCCTAGGCATCAGTGAGCTAAAATGGACTGGCATGGGCCATTTTCAGCCAGAAAATCATATGGCCTACTATGCTGGGAATGACAAACTAAAGAGAAATGAGCTTTCATTCATCATCAAAAGAGAAATCTCAAGATCTGTCCTGAAATACAGTGTTGTCAATGATAGAATACTATCCATAGACCTACAAGGAAGACCAGATAATATGACCATTTTTCAGTTTTATGCACCCATCACTAAGGCCACAAATGAAGAAAGGGAAGATTTCTACCACCTTCTGCAATCTGAAATAGATCAAACATGAAATCAGGATGTACTGATAATTACTGGTGACTGGAATACAAAGCTTGGAAACAAAGAAAGCCCAGCAGTTGGAACATATGGTCTTGGTGACAGAAACAATGCTGGAGATTGCATGATAGAATTTTGTCAGACTAATGACTTTATCATTGTAAATACATTTTTTCACCAACATAAATGGAGACCATACACATGGACTTCACCAGATGGAGCACACAGAAACCATATTGACTACATATGTGAAAAAAGATGATGGAAAAGCTCTCTAACAAATGTCAAAACAAGACAAGGTGCTGATTGTGGATCAGACCAACTTCTCATAGGCAAGTTCAAACTGAAGCTGAAGAGAATTAGAACAAGTCTACAAGAGACAAGGTATGACCTTGAGTATATCCCATCTGAATTCAGAGACCACCTCAAGAACAGGTTTAATGCATTAGACACAAATGATAGGAGACCAGACAAGTTCTGGCATGACATAAAAGATATCATTCAAGAACAAAGCAAAAGGTTATTAAAAAGACAAGAAAAAAAGGCAAGACCAAATTACATGTCAAAAAAGAGACTTGGAAACTTGCCCTTGAACATCCAGCAGCTAAAGTAAAAGAGAGACATGATGAAGTTAAGGAGCTAAACAGAAGATTTCAAAAAACAGCTTGAGAAGACAAAAACAAATATTATGACATTTGCAAAGAGCTGGAGGCAGAAAACCAAAAGGGAAGAACACGCTCTGTGTTTCTCAAGCTTAAGGAAGTGAAGAAAAAATTCAAGCCTTGAGTGGCAGTAGTGAAAGATTCTACAGGGAAAATATTAAATGATACAGGAAACACCATAAAAAGATGAAAAGAATGCACAGTCATTATATAAAAAATAATTGGTAGATGCCCAACCACTTCTAGAGGTTGCATATGAAGAGGGACCAATGGTAATGAAGGATGAAGTAGAAGCCACCTTGAAAGAACTGGTGAAACACAAGGCTCTAGGAATTGATGGGATACCATAGAGATATTTCAACAAACAGATGCAGCACTGGAGGCGTTAACATGTTTGTGCCAAAAGATTTGGAAAACAGCTACCTGGCCAACTGACTGGAAGAGACCCGTATTTGTGTCTGTTCCCAAAAAAGGGGATCCAGCTGAATGTGCAAACTATCAGACAATATCATTAATATCACACACAAGCAAAATTGTACTAAAGGTCATTCAAAAGTGACTGCAGCAGTATATAGACAGGGAATTGCCAGAAAATCAAGCCGGTTTCAAAAGAGAGCGGGGAACCAGGGTGATCATTGCTGATGTCAGGTGGATATTAGCCAAAGGCAGAGAATATCAGAAAGATGTCTATCTATGTTTCATTGACTATGCAAAGGCATTTGACTCTGTGGATCATAACAAATTATGGATAGCACTTTAGAAAATGGGAATACCAGAGCACCTAATTGTACTCATGAGGAATCTGTATGTGAACCAAGAGGCAGTTGTTCAAGTAGAACAAGGAAATACTGCCTGGTTTAAAGTTGAGAAAGGTGTGTGTCAGGGCTGTATTCTTTTACCATATCTCTTCAATTTGTATGCTGAGCAAATAATCCAAGAAGCTAGACTTTATGAGGAACAATGCGGCATCCGGATTGGAGGAAGACTCATGAACAACCTGCGCTATGCAGATGATATAACTCTGCTTGCTCAAATTGAAAAGGATTCAGAATATTTACTGATGAAGATCAAAGATCATAGGCTTCAACATGGGTTGCAACTAACCACCAACAAAACAGAAATCCTTATGACTGGGTCAGTATGCAATTTCAAAATAAATGGAGAAAACATTGAGGTTGTCCAAGATTTTGCTTTGCTTGGCTCTATAATTTATACCTGTGGAAGCAGCAGTCAAGAAATCAAAAGACACATTACTCTGAGAAAAGCTTTGACAAAAGATCTCTTTAGTGTATTGAAAAATAATGATGTCAAATTGAAGACAAAGGTGTCCCTAAATAATGCCATGTTATTTTCAGTTGCATCCTATGCTTATGAAATCTTAACATTTAACAAGGGAGACAGGAGGAGAATTGATGCTTTCGAATTATGGTGCTGGAGACGAATATTGAATATACCATGGACTGCCAAAAAACCAAAAGTTCTCTCCTAGAAGAAATGCAAACAGAATCCTCCTGGAATCAAAGATAGCTAGACTGCGTCTTACTTATTTCAGACACATAGTCAGGAGGGACCATTACCTGGAGAAAGACATCTTGTTTGGGATAGTGGCAGGTCAATGAAAAAAAGGAAAACCCTCCACCAGATGGATTGACACACTGTCTGCAACAATGGGCTTAAACATAAATAAGATCATGTGCCTGGCACAGGATCAGGAAGTGTTTCGATCTGCTGTACATAGGATGAGTCAGATTTGACTTGACTGCACCTAACGACAAGAAGTATATATATATATATATATATATATATATATATATATATACACATATACACACATATATGTATATATATACATACACACATATATATATATGTGTATATCTTCCTTTAAGTAACATTCAGCTCCTACACATATGTGATAATGTAAGATATTTCTGTTCACTTAAAGTGATAGCTTCCAGTTCCATCCATTTTACTCTGACATTATTTCATTCTTTTTTATTGCTGAGTAATACTCCATTGTCTATGTGTACCATAAATTTTTATCATTTCTTCTGTTGATGGTCATCTTTTTTGGTTCCATATCCTTGCTATTCTGAAGGGTGGTGCATTAGATATGGAGATACAGATATCTCTATGGTATGATGACTTCTTTCTCTTTGTGTATATTCCCAGGAGTGCTATATCTGGGTTGTATGGCAGCTCTATTATTAGTTTTCTGGGGTATCTCTATATTTATTTCCAAATTATTTGAAGCAATTTACAGTCCCACCATCAGTGTAAAATATTCCTTTTTCTCTACATCTTCAACAGCATTTATTATTTGTTTTTTTGAACTTGGCCATACTTACTTTAGTTAGGTGGCATCTCAGAGTTGTTTGGATGTGTATTTCCCTAATGACTAGGAATATTTAGCATTTTTTTCATGTGTTTCTTAGGCTTACCAACTTCTTCATTTAGGAACTGTCTGTTCATTTCCTTTTTCCACTTGTGTACTGGGCTATTTGTTGTCCTGGTATTTGCTTTCTTCAGTTCTTTGTAAATTCTAGAAATTACTTCTCTTCCTGATGTGTAGGATGTGAATATTTTCTCCCATTCCATGTGGTGTCCCTTAACTTTGTTGATTGTTTCATATATTTGCCTTTGTCAAATCTTGGCATAATTTTCTGAGTGATTGAGTCTTGTTAAGAAAATACTTCCTATGCCTATGTGTTGGAGCGTGTTTCTTATTTATTTTTAACACCGGACATGCCTGATCTCATCTTGTTTTCTAATTTGAAAGTAGTGAAATGGCTGATACAGTGTGGTGTCTTTCTGGTATAGCCAGGACTCTTTGACATTCCTTACATTGAAAGATGGAATCTAGCTTACTTCCCAACCTGGATCAACCTATGACTAGTTTGAACTACAGAATGTGGTTAAGGTGTACTATATGGCCTCTGAGGATCAGTGTTTTGAGACAGGGCCTTACTGTATATGTAGAAAAGGCTGGCCTCAAACTTGACACATAGCCCACACTGGCCTTGAAGTAATGATTCTCCTGCTACATCCTCCTGAGTGCTGGAGTTACAGGAGTATGCTGCCAGACTTAGGATTGAGGCTGAGTTTCAAAAGCTTTGCTGATCCATCATTTTCTCTTAGAATGCTCTGAGGCATGCCAGTTACCTTGTGAGAAGTTCAACTACTGTGAAACTACTATACTGTACATATTTACATAGATAGTCTGGTATCAACTGAGCCCAGCTTTCTAGTCATCCCCACCAAGGAACTAGATATGTCAGTGAAGCTTCCTTGGACCTTTCAAGTGTATCATCTGCACTAACTTAGTACCACTGACTATCCCCAGCTGATGCCATAAGGAAGTAGGATAATTGTCTAGACAACCTTGTCTGAATTCCTGTTATGTAGGATCTATGGCATATAATGAAATGGCTATGATTTTAAAAACTTTGTTTTAAACAGTGTGATGTGCAGCAATAGCAACCAAAATAGATTTTCCTGACTAGTGATGAGGTACTACCATAAAAACATAAACACCTTGCATGACTTCACAGTCATGCACCAGATAGAAGCTAGAAGACCTTGAGGAGACTGTTACGAGAAACTCTATTGTCCCTCATGGAGGCTGCTAGTGAGTGTTCAAAGGAGAGCAAGGAATATTGGACGGTACAGGAGGGAGATATTTTGTATGCACTGGTAGAAATTCAACACAGTGACCTTGGACTACACACACACATATTCATACACATATATTCATATTATTCATGTTGTTGTTTTTGTTGTTAGGTGCCATCGAGTCAGTATCCGACTCATAGCGACCCACATAGGGTTTTCAATGGCTGACTGTTTCGGGATTGCCTTGGGAGTGGATTGCCGGGCAATTCTCCCATTTTTGCGGTGCTGGGAATTGAACTCGAGGCCTCAGAGACTGCAGCACAGTGCTCTACCAACTGAGCTAAATCCCAGCCCCATATTATTCATAAATATAAACATATATGAAATTATCTGCCCATGTACCAATATTTCCATGAGGAATGTTGAAGATATCAGTTAATTTTTGTAGATACATATCATGCAACGTAGATAGTGATGAGTTAAAGATAGGGCAACTCAGTTCTCAGGAAGAATCTAGAGAAATTACGAAAAAGGCAGAACTTAGTAGACCCCAAAATAAGACTGTCTCATTACCAAGTCTAGTTGAAAAGATTCTCAAAGTGAATAAGGGCTTCAAGACAAAGATTAAACCAAAGAAATATGGTCTAAGTGAAAAGAAGAAGGAGGAGGAGGAAGAGGAGGAGAACAAGAAGAAGCAACAGCAGCAGCAGCTGTTGCTATTGCTGCCAAGGTTCTGGCCATAAGCCCTTTGTCAGGACTTTTAAAAGAAAAAAGATGGTGTTTCATAGCTTCTTTCAGAGAAAAATAGACCTTCCGAGCATCTAGCCTCAGATACCGCTTATTTTGAAATTATTTTTGTGTGGTTTTGTCTAATGGAATGGATAATAGGTATGTTAGAAGTTTATAAGATTACAGAAACAATTATACATTGTACAGAAAAGAAAAGATAGAATGCAAATTAAAGAACTAGAAATGAACATAAGTTCCTGACATAAGTGTACAATAATTTATTAAAGTCACATATATTCATTACACTCTCTTAATCATTACATCTATATATTTATTGAATTATTATGCTGTCCTCCATAAATATATGTGATTGTTTTTAAGTCAGCTAAAACAGACTCATGGGTGCCAAACTGCTATAAGAAGGAAACTGACTGAGAAAACTACTCAATTACAGTCATAGGTGAATTTTTATGAAAAGGGTAGAATGACCTAGGACAGAATCAAGAGACAAGATGAGCCAAGAGCTAGAGAGTAAAAAGGGGCTCTAGTAAAAAAGTAGAAATTTTTTGTTCTTTTTTTTTCTTTTCTTTTCTCTTTTCTTTTCTTTTCTTTTCTTTTCTTTTCTTTCTTTCCTTCCCTTCCTTCCTTCCCTCCCTCCTTCTTCCCTTCCTTCCTTTCTCTCTCTCCCTTCTTTCTTTTCTTTTATTTCAATATGGGAGGTTGAACCCAGGGCCCCACACATGCTTTGTAAGTGCCCCACCACTGAGCTGCACCCCCAGCTCTTTTTTTACTTTTTATTTTGAGTCAGGGTTTTGCTAAGTCAGGATTTTACACAGGTTGCTTCTGGCCTGGGGCGGGATCCTCCTGCCTCTGCCTCCTGAGTTACTGGGATTACACCACACCCAGCTCAGAAACTAGAAATTCTATATTTCAGGATTATTTTAGAATCAGGACTGTTATATGCTTCCTGCCCTCTGTTTTAAATGTTATACTATACCTGTTCACTCTTGCAGGTTGAGTGGAGAATAATCTGTTTCTTATTTCATAAACTTTCAGATTTAAAGGACCTTTACCCTAGGAACTATATCTATAGACATGAATCTTTACCTGAACGTGATTAAGATGACAGATTCTTGGATCTCTAACCTGAGTGTGATTCCCAGTTAGATAGAACTTTTGGAAGGTATTGGGAGGGATTTTGCATGTGTGAGGAACATAAATATTTTTTAATCAGAGTGCATTGTAGGTGATTTAAGAGTGGTACCAGATTCTTTGATATTCCTATTATGGAGATGTAGGTTCAATGTCCCCTTCCTTTGAATCTAGTGGGCCTGTGGCTTCAACCAATAACATCTAGTGGAAATGAGTTTATGTGACTTCTGAGGCTAAATATAAAGGGGCAATGACACTTCTCGATGGTCTTCTTACAAAATGAACTCTGGTAGCTGCCATGTAAGAAGTTCCACCACATTGAGACCACACTGTTGGAACTGTTGTGTGTTAATAACCATGGCTGTTAGTTCCAGATGAGCAAAAAATGCAAGATATGTGAGTGAAGTCATATTGATTACTCTACCTCATATTCCACATGAATATCACTGAGTGACCTCAGTTGATGCCACAATCACCTAGTTGATTCCTGACTGAAATATTATATGGATCTTGAGAGGGATTGAGTTACGACAGGAATTCACTGTTTTTCTTGGTGCACTGGGGCTTTGAACTCATAGCCTTATACATACTTTGCAAGTGCTCTCCTGCTAAGCTGCATCCATCAGCTCATTTGTTTGATCTTTCATCTTGAGACAGTCTTGCTAAGCTATGCACACTGCCTCTTATGATCCTCCTCCCTCTGCCTCCCAAGTGACTGGTAATATAGGCATGCTCCAACACACCTGGCTGGAATTCATTTTTTAAAATGTAATATCTGTTAGAAAAAATAACATTTAGCTGGGCGTGGTGTCGCATGCCTGTAATCCCAACGGCTCGGGAGGCGGAGGCAGGAGGATCACAAGTTCGAGACCAGAGGCAGTCGGTGTAACTTAGCGACTGTCTCAAAAAGTAAAAAAAAAAAAAAAAAAAAAAAAAAAAAAAAAAAAAAAAAAAAAAAAAAAAAAAAAAAAAAAAAAAAAAAAAAAAAAAAAAAAAAAAAAAAAAGAAAAGAAAAAAATAGGACCAGGAGTGCAGCTCAGTGGTCCAGCACTAGCAAAGCATGTAGGCGCAAGGCCCTGGGTTCAACCACCAGTACCTCAAAAAATAAAAAGAAAGAAAAAAATAACATTTAGAGTGTCAATTGAATAAAATTAATCAAAATAAGGTAATTGTGAAAAACACTGCTGCAGTTATTTTGGGTTGCCATGTACATGAATACAGAGAGCATCTCATAAAGGGTCTAATGCAGCGTGAACTTCCCTGGGGGTGAAACCATTGAGTAATGCAGCCCAGTATCAGGACAAAGTTTGGAATACAATGAGTACAAAGCAATATGGCAGTGCAAGGGAATATATGTTGCCTCATAAATCATGAATACTTGTTTCTATATCTCTTTAATTTTGATTAGCTGTGTAGTTTGGGCAAGTGACTATGTGTTTTGGTTGCCTCATCAGCAAAGTGAAAATTTATTTTTATCTGCCTAAAGGCAGGAAGACCTGCAGCCACACTACCGTGGCATCCAATCCCAGCAGATCTCAGAAGCTAAGCAGGGTCGGGCCTGGTTAGTATTTGGATGGGAGACCGCCTGGCAATACCAGGCACTGTAGTCTTGGGAGACAGATCCAACATCCCACTCCCAAAATAATACACTATTGAAAACCCTATGAATAGCAGAGAAGCACTGACAATAGTGCTGGGCAGCGCACAGTGTCAGGTATTGTTTCATCTGTTGTACATAGGGTTGCTATGGGTGGGACCTGACTCCACAGCTACAACAACCTGACTCCTAACAACAACAATAAAGTCAGGAAGGTGTGACAGATGCTCTCCTGAGATCCTTTCCCAATTTAAGGTCTAAAATTATGATATTTCCTCTTTGGTTTCCTTTTTCCCTCTATAGACCTTTCATTCATGGATTTATCTAAGCTCTTTTGTAACTGATTTATATTTTGGCCTTCAGGGTAATGAGTTCTACTGAAATTCTAATTCCTTTTCCTTTAAAACTCACTCTTTCAAGCACTGTGGCACTGTGCAGTATGACTAGCATTCCAGGACATGGTCCAATCTGCCCAATCCCTTGGTGACAGTAACTCCCAGGCTGATTTGAACACCAGAATTACAGGAGGAGAGCTATGGTAAAGGGAAAAATAAATCTGGTCCCTGCCTTCATTTCATTCCTAAATCACTTACATTTACAATCCATGAAGCATTTTCTTTGTGAATTTGAAATTGACTCTTCCCGTCCTTAACTTAATAAAAATTAATTTAATTTATTTTCATTCTTGCCAGATAACTTGCATTTCTTAGGGCTGGATGGTTGTTATTATTCTTAATTACATTGTAAATTTTTGTAATCATCACCAAAGAAATAACAATAGTATTATATAACACAAAAGAGCAGACTTAAATCATAGTGGAGGAAGATAATATGGAGCAAAATGTATTCCTACTCCAAGAAAATGAAACTTGCCCAGTGAAAATATTAATTGTGGAAACAGCCACTGAGCAACATTACTTATTTCAGTGACAGGAAATAACTCTGAATCCTATACCAGTTTATAAACCAAATGATATTTGTTTTGAATCAGAAGATATGTGATTCTTAAATTGAATTATTTCCTAATTTAATTTTCTTTCATATATTATTAAGTCAGGACCATACCTAACTATACACTAATGGATCCTCAAATATATTTTTCTAATTGACATATGTTCTGTATATTATGACAAAGCAGCCAACCCATATTTATTCTTTTATTCATCCAGCAAATATATTTAAACCACTTCCTTTGGGACAAGCACTATACTAGGCACTACAGATATCATGGTGAGCAAAATGGCTGTGTTTCCTGCCCTCAGGGGAGATTTATAGTCTAGTAGGAAGACACTAATGAAACAAATGACAAATGTTTTTATAATTAATAAGGACAAATTCAAGATGATGTTCTGTGGCAGTGATTAGGCCACACATTAGATGTGTGTCCTCAGACAAATTACCTTCTTAGAACCTCAGGCTTTTGCCCATATTTATAATAAAGAAATAACAAATACATCCTCACAGAATTACTATAGTAAAAATGCAATATTTACTCAGATGTGGTGGTACACACCTGTAATCCCAGCACTCAGGAGGCCGAAGAAGGAAGATCATGAATTCAGGTCAGCCTAGGCTATATAGTGAAACCCTGTCCCCAAAATAAAAAAGAAACATATGACAGAAAAGTGTTATTTAAATGTTAAGTATTCCACACATGCCGGGTGTGGTGGCACATGCCTGTAATCCCAGCGGCTCGGGAGGCGGAGGCAGGAGGATCGCAGGTTCGAGACCAGAGGCAGTCTGCGTAATTTAGTGAGACCCCCGTCTCAAAAAGTTAAAAAATGGGCTGGTGGTGGCAGCTCAGTGGTCCAGCACTTGCAAAGCATGCAGGTGTGAGGCCCTGGGTTCAACCTCCAGTATTGCAAAAAAAAAAAAAAAAAAAAAAAAAAAATCCACACATATTAATTACTGTTACTGTTCTTTACAGTCTTCCTTTTTTTTTTGAGAAGTTGATAAGCATACTTAGGCCATTTAAATTCTGAGCCTTCCTACTTGTCTCTTCATTCTTAAGCATAGTCATTTCTTCTAACTTTCCTTTATTTCTCATTTTTTTTTGTACTCACTCTACTTCCCCTTCTAAACCCCCTCCTTGAAGGCTTCTTGGCTAGGTAAGGGCTAAGATTTTAAGGACATTAACCTTACTGTTTGTTTACATATTCCATGAGTGCTTACCTCATATATTTCTCTTTTCTTAATTGATTTATCATGTTTTTTCAGTAGGTAATGATGACTTTGCAAGGATGTGGCATTGCCATTCTTTCTAGTTGTACAGTGACTACCAAGACTATTTTCTCTCAGCTTTTGTATGCTGGTTAACATTCTTCTAAAGCAGACTCAAAGAACACTTCCAGTACCTTCTTGAAAAGTATCATCTTATAGAAGACTGCTGACTCTAATGGAAGTGAACCTGAAATAGGGAAAGGCTTATGTGATGGCACAATGGAAAGTCTGCTATTGGAGTTTGCCTCCATCTCAAAATATCATCATCACTTTTACTGCCCTTAACTGTGTGATTGCATACTAGTAGTCATCAAGTAAAGCCAAGGCATTGACACTAAGAGTTCCCAGAAAATACTTTTTAGAGAAAGAAGTTTACTATATGGTTTCAAACCTAAGAAGAATAATCTGGTTTAATGAGAAATAGAGTAACATGAAAATTCTGAAAAGCAAAAGTAATTTAATGAAAATGGAAATCTAAGACATGTTATTTAGACAGTGTCATCCAGGATGGTCTGCAGCCTTAGCACCTGAGCATCCAATCCTGCCTGATCTCGGAAGCTAAGCAGGGTCTGTCTGATTGGTCCTTGGAAGGGAGACCACCTTGGAATATTAGGTGCTGCAGGCTAGGGAAAAGGACCTGGCAATCCATTCCCAAAACGATTCAGCCTTGGAAACCCTATGAATAGCAGAGAAGCACTGACAATAGTGCCCAGTATAGTACAGTGTCAGAGAGTATTTCATTCTGTTGTACACAGGGTCACTAAGTGCCAGACCTGACTCCATGGCACCGAACAACAACAGCAACAACAACAACAACATCCAAGATGTTCTGTAGCAGAGTTAGAGAAGAACCATGTAATGATGAAGGCCTTGACTGAGAGTTAGGAAATCTGGCTTTTTCCACTTTTGCTTATTATTAGCTTTGAAACCTTGGGCCCTTATTCTCTTTGGGGTTCATATTTCTTATTTGCAAAAAATTGAGGTAGAAGGTGGACAAATTAATCCCTTCTGTAAAATAATGAAAGCAGATAGAATGTTATTGCCACAATAGCATAATGCTGTGAACACTAAATGCCTAATGGTGGCAATAGAAATGGAGTAGAATGAATAAATTAGAAAGAAAAGCATTTTGAACAAATCATTTTTAGGATTCAATGGATAACTGTGTCGAAGAAGGATCAGAGGGAGGTGTCAAAGCTATCTTGAAAGTGTCAATTCTGAGTAGGTAAATGAGATTGACAATAACAAAGATGAAATGATAGAGAAAATACTACTTAGGTGAAAAGGATGAGTTATCAGTGAAGTAGGAGAACAGTCAAGATGATACAATACTCTGTTGCAATATAGGCTTTTTTAGAAGACAGTGGACAATCCTGCTAGGATTACTGCTGTTTGAGATGAGTTTAGAAGAAAAGATTTAGTATTTAGAAGGTAAGATAATCTACTATGAAAAAAATGGGTAAAATCATGAATATACAAACGTATGTACACATATACATACCAAGCATTTCATACTCCATTATATGCCATATTTTCTCTGGACAAATGTTTGAAATTCAGTTTCATTGTGTACATATACTGGCAAGGAAACAGGCATATGTCACAGGTCAGAACTACTGAAACAAAGTACAAAAAGAAGGACCTCCTATGACCCTCTGCCCTCCATCTTTTTGTTTGAATACTTTTCATTTTAGAATAGATTTTCATGGTCAGTGAGAAACTCTGCTTTCTACTTCTCCTGATTTTTCTGTAAACACAGAAATCCAAGAGCTGCTTGGTAATTATCTGCCTTTTGTTTTTTCTTCCGTTCCCCTGTCATGTTTAATTTCACAACTGTTTTCCTGAAAATGAGGTTGGATAGAGCTGAGATGTATTGTGCTTCATCTGTCACAACATATTCAAAGGAACTCACAATTGTGTACAGATTGTATAACACCTTTAGATGAATCCAATTTCCTTCCCTTAGATGGTGCTAATAGGGTATGAAAGGAAAACATGATTATATACGATGATATTATGGTATTATATAAAGGCCTGGAGTCACTTGAATGGTTTGGAATTAAAAACAAATGTCTTTGCTGAGAAGTCCACATTACTGTCACTGAGATGACAACCAATTTCTTTTATCCAAAGATAGTTATTCTTTTTTCTTTTCTTCCCCTTTTTTTGAGACTTCTCAAAATCTCTCCAAAATAGGTGTAGTGCAAGTAAATAAGAAGAAACCTTTTAGAGTATATATACTAGAAAAAGGTTATTTTTCATCTCAGTCTTTTTATCTATTTGCATTGTGGCTTGAGTGTCAGTGACACTCTTGTTAAAGGAGTAGCACGCGCATCCTGGAAAAGCCATTGTTAAGACACTTTTGAGTAAGGGATATTCCATAACTGTTCTGACACTCTGAGTACCAGCACGTTGGCTGAGATTATCAAATAGCTTTCCTCCATAAAAATGCTGCATGATTTGCTTTAATGTGGAGCTTTATGGAAATGACATAAGTGTTAGCTGGGGATTACAAAACAAACAATATGAAATGACAATTTACTAAGTGTTAATATATATATGTATACTACATAGTGCAAAATACAAGAGGTACTGCTTTGATATTAGTCTGTAGTTTTCCTGCACAAGGAACTTTTTAAAGTCTTTAACCACTTCAGGGTAAGAACATGTTCGTATATGATCCACATTTTTTTAATTTTTGAGTTGTCTAAGCTCTTCTGATCCTTCTCAGAGTGCCCCAAGCTATTCCTGCCCTGTGCTTCTCTGCCCTGGGGGTGTTCTATAGCAGGGCCCTTTATTTCAGCCTATGATACAACACTTGTTCAAAAATCATTCCCAGTTCAGAGTGTTTATCAGTTTTCTTCCTAAAGAACCCTAGATTCTCTCTGAAATGCCTGCTGTGTGTTACTTATTACAATGGGAATGATTTTTCGCAAGTTTCTTTGGCCCTTTAGCCTTCTATTACTCTCTCTTGTGAATGCTCTGTGTTTTTGAACAGCTGCCTTTGTCCACACTGTGAAGAATGAAAAAAAATATTTTAAATTCCACTTGGTAGCGAAACTACCAGGTTGTATCTAAATTGTAATGGCTGAAAACAAGATGCCATAGCACTTCCTATTTTACACTATTAAGCATTTCCTCTTGGCTACAGCAGTTCAGGATTTTATTGTTTAATACCTATTGTGATGTAGACTAAGATTGACTCCAGTGACATATGAAACCAGACATGACTTTGACTTCTTAGACCATAACTCTAGGTTGATAGACAGACTTAGAGCTGGAGGAAAAAATAAGAAATCCTGAGAGGGAAGAAATTTTGATTCTTAGATTTCTTACATGTGATAGCATTTGTAATGGAGACTACAGTTAATATATTTTTACATATTTCTTTGACTGACTTAGTGACCACAGTAGTTACTGCTTGAGCAAAGGGTCAGGACTAGATTAGATAATGTCTCACTCACCAGGAGGTATTTGCATGGAATGTCACCTTAAAACCTCAAACAACTAGCATCTAATTAATTGCACTCTTCAATTAACTGGGATATTTAGGTGATCAGTTAAATTGAAGAGAAAAAGCTAGATAGCCAGAAACAAACCCACATCTTGGATCTACCAAATGATTTATTTATTCATTCTTTATTCAGCACTAGTTCTTGGATATAGTGAGAAAGGATACTGCATTCCTTGCATTCAAATAGAAATAGAGAAATATTGTAAGTGTGGGCATACCATGGGATGTTATGGAATGCATAGGATAGGCAACTATGGTGATAGCAAGGAAGGATTTTTATGCTGGTTGATAGTAGAGGATAGGTGGGAAGAAAGGGATGAAAGAACCCTTTGCAGTCATCTGCTTCCCAGGAACTAATTGAGACATGAATACCAATGTCAATTTCCTCTGAGACAAATGACTTGATTTGTGGTCGGTACTGTCCTGGTAGAGGATACCCTATACAAATGGCATAGATAATACTGCTTTACAAATGGCCTGGTTGGTAGTCAATAACCCCCTTATGAAGACTGCAGGTGCCTCTATGTCTAGGCTAGGCCAGGGAGGGGGGACAGGTCCTCTGAGGCCAGACCCTTCCTGTGTTAGGGAGAAAAACCTGTTATACAACCTAAGAAGGCCAACTTAATCTAAAAAACATAGAACAACTGTGGCATAACTAAAGACAAGACAGGAAAATGGGAGGACGGTTTGTCCATTTAATGAAATAAGGAGTTATAAATCCCCAAAATCCCACCTCCTGGTGCAGTTGTTCAGAGCTGTTCAAAGCTCTTTGTAGTTGCCTGTAGCCTCATTGCTGGACCTGCCCACTTTCTGACCTCTAATTCTGAAAGCATAAGTGCAATTGTTTGTGGACTTTTATTGATGTCACTGCCTGCTTTCTGACTTCTAACTCAGAAAGCATGTCTCCCCCCCCCCACCTCCCTCTCTTTTGTCTTTCCATATCCCATCTCTCAACATTGGCCTAAATCCCAAACCTTCTTGCCATGCCACGTAGGGCAGTCTCTCCCGCTCTAACTCAAAATACACTCCCCTCAATGTTCCTTTCTGGGTCTGTTTTTAAATTATTTTATTAACAAGACCAAGAACTTGAAGGGGGGATCTGATCTACTGGTAGCAGCAGTGACATATGAAGGTAATTTTGCAGGGTGAATAGAATTAGGCCAAATGACGCTTTAAGATTAGGGCAAAGGACACAGCAAGCAAAAGGAGAAATATGAGGAAAGAGTCATGTAGTAGGAACTGGAAGTAGTTCAGTGTGGTTGCAGCAGACAGTAAGACATAAAATGTGGAAGAAAAGAAAGTAGACTGCTAGGCAGAAGCCAGATAATTAAGAAACTTGTACACATCAAGGCATTTACACTGTATCTTGAAGGCAATGGAAAAGTCCTTGTATAGTTTTTAGATGCATAGGGTCATGGCTGTATTTGCCGTTTAGAGAACACCTTGGGTGCAGTATGGAGGCTGGACAGAAGTTAAGACAGGATACAAAGTTGGGCATGGCAGTGCACACCTGTGATCCTAGTGACTTCTGTCATCCCAGTGACTCAGGAAGTGGATCATGAGTTCGAGGCTACACGCAGTCTGCATAACTTACTACGACCCTGACTCAACATAAAACATAAAAAAGAGGCTGGAGGTGCATCTCAGTGGTAGGACATTTGCAAAGTATGTACAAGGCCCTGGGTTCAGCTCCCTAGTACCACAGAAAAAGAAAAAAAAAAAACAGACAAGTCTCAAGAAGACCAATTAGTAGGCTAATTAGTAACAGGATGTATTAGACCAACTGAACAATGGCGAGGTGACAGTGGGGATAGAAGGGAGGGGCAGGTAATTGTTGGAGGTCGGCTCAGGCCTGGTGGGGATCAGAGTCTTGCCCTGACACCAGGTGGGTATCGGGAACCCTCAGGAATGGGATGGGAGCTTAGACAGAGGTGCCAAAGAAGGACTTCAGGAGGCCTTCTAACAGAAAGGGAACAGGAACTTTTATTAGGTTACTTCCACAGAGGTGGGAAACCAGGAAGCAGCCCTTTATGGGTGGCAGCCCAGAGGCAAGCAGCATGAGATGGTGCTGCCTCAGTGATGTTACAGCTTTTTATGCTACACAGCTCTGATGTTTCCTAGAAGATTCCAGAGGTCCGCTGGTCTTCCCTCTCACAGCTCGCCTTCTCTACCCTCCTTCTTCCCAGGGTTGGGAGGAATTGGAGGGCACTTTGTGCCTTGCTAGTCACCTTTGGCACTTTGGGGCCCCTGAGCTTGACACGTTCGCTTGATTGTAGTCTGCCACAGGATTGGGGAGCGCTGGGTCAAGGTGATGGGGTCCAGATAGCAAGTGGAGGACAGTAGGTCTGTAGGTCTGAAGGGGGTGTCCAGGGGCTTGTTTATATAGGCTCCTGGAAGGGGGTGTGTACTGGGAGCAGCCAATCAGGGTGCATTCCCTGACAGGTATGACAGTTTACCTCTCATACCTGCCAGGTGGGGCAGTTATGCAAAGAAGGTGATTTTGGGGTGCACTTTGGATAGGTGGGTAAGGTGTGGATTGGTCCAATCACAGATGTTCCTTTGGGAGCCAATCAGGAGGCTTGGGCTGACCAATCAAGGTAGAAGTGGGTTAGGATAGGGTCTAGCTGGTCAGGGGTCATCTTTGATCATTCAGTGGGAGGGGGAGGAGTGAGTGACCAGAATGTAGGCCAGGGAACATCCAGAGGTCAGTCCCCCAGGCCTTTCAGAGAGACCCTGGTCAGAGGGTCCTTTTTAGAAATCCCCAACAGGTAATAGAACAAGGAAAAATATTTATGAGTTTGAATGGAGGAGACCCAGTGAATTGGTAAAGTAGGGACTTAAGGAGAGAGAGGGCTCTATGCCCAACAGAGATGTCAAAAGTTAAGGTAACTAGCAGGACAGGAAGATGATAAATTCAGTTTTGTACATGACAAAAATATGTGGAAGTGGAAAGCACATTTTCTATGGACTTGGACTTTTACCAATATCATTGAAGATGACATTTCTAAGGTCTTACACCAGCCTCATTTACCATAGAGAAATTCAAATATGTGCACTAACCAAATTGATTAAAGAAAGTCTCTGATTAAGCTTCAGTTGCACAGCAACTTCATTAGCCCAAACTCATGATTTCCAAAGCATCTCCCTTATTGAGGCTTTATTGTACTTAGAAGATGCATCTACCTTGGAGTCAGATATTCTGTGACATTACTGTTGCTTTAGCCCTTGCATTATTTTTAAAATGCATCGCATTTCCCTAATCACAGCTTAGGAACTAAAGAGCATTCCTCCACTTTACAACTGATCAAATTCTCTTTAGTTTGATTTTCACATTCTCTGTTATGCCAAGAATGGATCTGTTATTTTTTCCTTGACCCTTCACTCATCTTCATTATTGATTTTTCCTGAAGGATGCCAAAGCAATTACTGCCTACCTCTTTCTGCATCCTCCATGAAAGGATCTCAAATGGCTACTTAGAGCTTTACAAAATCAAGGGTTGTTTACTCCAATCACACAACTCAACACTTTTTCTCAGCTTTTCAAGGTAAAAGTTTAAAGTGTCTCCTGATTAGAGTGCTTCTGTGATTGGTACTCTGTATCAAGTTCTAAACTTCCTTGTTCTCTCCTTAGAGCTGTTTTTTCAGTCCAGGAAGCAAGTTGGTGGGGCACAGACTAGGGTAAACAGAATGCTCAGGGAGGAATGAAGGAATTCAGTTTGGTGAGATTTTATGGTTACCAGTCTAGAAACTAGTAGAAATTGCTTTGTTTCTCTTTACTGACAACCATTTTTGGATTATCTCAATTGACATTATTTCCACAATATGTCTTTGATAGTGAATTGAATTGAATTTACCTCTGATGTTTCCTTTGATGAATTGTCTTTTTAGGATTTAAGACCGTTGTTTTGAGCATTATTGATTATTGCCAGTTAAATATGAAACAAATGTAACAACAGGGTCATACAAAGGTGAGACTGACTCATGATTCACTTATTATCTGTGTGACCTTAGGTAAGTCACTTAATTTTTTAGAGCTCCTTGATTCCCCATTGGTAAAAATGCATAATCATTCCCATATAACTCCATTTTCCTTTTGGGCTTGATTTGTTTTTCAAACTGGAGAAGCATTTTGTCAATTTTGAAATACTATGCATATGTGCTTGGTAGTTTGGACACATATCGAGAAGGTTTGAGAAAAATGCAAAAGATTTTACTACTGTTTTCTGAAACATGCAGTGAATAATGTATGGTAACATGATAGAGAGTTTATGTATTAAACCAAAGAGATTTACACAAACTTAGTTTTTATTAAAACAAAAACATGAGAGCTTAGGTTAAGTGCATGCTTACTATATGGCGAACACCATTCTGTAAGCTTTAGATCAATTGACTCATGGTGATCACAACACTGATTTAAGTAGCATTATTAGATAAAAATTTCCACTGAGGAAACTTGTTCCAGCTCACCCAGATGATAACTGGAAGAGAGACAAGATTTAAATTTGAATTTGATAAAAACACCATGATTTTAGCTACAATGTAATTGAGCCTCATAACCTTGATCTAATCTTGTTTTATTTTGATTTGTTAGTTTATACTGCAACTATATTGTAGCAGAAAAATCTAAGTTAATTGGGGTGTCAGTTTTACTGTGTTCAGTGGAAGGGAGGGGGGTCCAATGAGGATGATGCTTTCTAAATTACACAAATTACCTTGTTCCCTGATTTCTGTATCAATTAGCAGATTTAACAAGGTCAAAAACAGACATTTAGAGGGAAAATTCTTGAAACAAAATTTTCTCACTTTAATTCCTGGAAAGCAGGGAACATATGCCTGGCAGAGAGGCTGGCACATAGTTGGTATCCAATAAATGTTTGTTGAATTGGACTGAGTTCTTCTTTCTTATTTCTCAGCAGAGGATTTATGTACCTAGAAACCCTGTTGAGTGTGGCTAGCTGTATAATTAAGCATCTCTGAGGAAACCAGCATAAAATGAGATTCAAATGTAGTGTTTGTATCTACCAAGCAATTCTGAAAAGATTCTGTACATAACAGGAATTATGTTTAATCAGTTGTGAAACAAGATCAAGATATGCAATTTTCTTAGAAAAAAATGTATGCTTGATAAATATTTAGGAAATATAAAGTGGATCACATTGAGCCTACATTTAGCTTAAATAATCTGAAATATAGTGATATAGATTAAAACAAATGGGAAGTAATCTTGATAATCCATATTGACCACCCTCCCAACCTTAACTTTGAATATATTTGTACCCAAACTTTATGAAAATGTTTGAGAAATTATGTGAGTTGAAATTAGTTAGAGGGGAATCATACCATTCCTCTTATTAAAATATTTCCATGTAATACTAATTACCCTGATTTAATGATTATATATTTTGTACATATATCAAATTATCACTCTATACCACATAAATGTACACATACTATGTGTGAATTTAAAAAATTTCCATCAGCTAGGCACCATGGAGCACATCTGTAATCTCAGCAACTTGGGAGGGTGAGGCAGGAAGATCATAATTCAAGACCAGAGACAGCCTGTTCAATTTAACATGACCTGTCTCAAAAAATAAAAATAAAATGAAGGGCTGCGGTGTGATTTAGCAGTGGAGCACTAATCTAGCATGTACAAGGTCCTGGGTTCAAGCTCTCAGTACTACAAAAAAATTTCATCAATATATACCTTTATAATTAATGATTTTCAGATGAATTGAGAATTGGAATAGCCTAGAGCAGCAATGTTTAACCTTTTTTGATTAAGGATCCCTGTATTCTCTTAAAAATTATAAGGACATTTGAAGATATTTTTACATATGTTATGTTAATTTATATTTATGGTATTAGAAACTAACATGAGAAATAAAAAATATGAAGTTGTTGAATTACTTAAAATAATAATAATGAGCTTATTACATAGTTATCTAAATAACATAGTTTATGGAAATGAATCTTATTTTCTAAAACAAGGGATGTAGTGAAAAGAATGAAACTGGATGCCATGGCATACACTTCTAATCCCAGCTACTTAGGAGGCTAAGGCAAGAGTATGATGAGTTCAAGGCCAGAAGCAGCCTATGCAATTTAGCCAGTCTCTGTCTCAAAATAAAAATTAAAAAGGGGCTGGAGATATAGCTCAGTAGTAGAGCACTTGCCTAGTATGCTTCAGGCCCTGGGTTCAATCTCAAGGACCAAAAAATATATATATATATATATATTTATATAAGAAGAAAGAGAAAAAGAAAGAAAGATGAAAGAAAGAAAGAAACAAAGAAAGAAACAAGAAAGAAAAAAGAGAATGGAATTGTTTTACATTTTGCAAGTCTCTTTAATATCTGACATTGTTGTTGTTGTTGTTAGGTGCCGTCAAGTCATGTCCAACTCATAGCGACACTCATAGGGTTTTCAATGGCAGATTGTTTTTTCTTTTTTTGGGATTGCCTTGGGAGTGGGTTGCCACATCCTTCTCCCATATTTGCAGTGCTGGGAATCGAACTCGGGACCTCAGAGACTGCAGAGTGGCGCTCTACCAACTGAGCTAAATCCCAGCCCATCTGACATTAGAGATATCATATAATAGAAGACATTATCATCTTTTCCTGAATTCATCTTGTTGTGGTATGTGGTTTTATTTGAAATACAAGAAATCCAGTCTCATTCATGTATGTAGTCAAAAAAGGAATAAATATTTTATAGTCTTTTAGAAAATTGTGTTCTTCTTTGATACTATACCATGATTCAACAAGTAGTATTTTAAAAGTTAGTTACAGTATTGCATTAGAAATTAACTTTTCAGAATGTTTCATTAACATCCATTGGTCTATCTTGTACTATGAATGGATGTTTTGTTCATGTATAATTTTGTAACATCATACATCATTATTTAGAGAATTTTAATTCACTGACGTATATTTTCTAAATGTTGACATATTTTTATACTATAAAACATCACATTCATTCATATTACCACTGATCTTATGATAAGAATTCTTAAGGGTGGGAAACTCTAATGCTTGTGGTTACAGACTCAAGTTTTCTAAAATTCTAATTTTTACTTGAAAGCTTGAATTTATCCTCTGGCAATAAATTGCGTTATTTGATTTTCTTGAGGTGACAGGATCACTACATGTATTCCTTTAAAAATATGTCAAGAAATATCCAAGTCTGAATAGCTACAGCTTCTCACTTGTTCTTTCAGTTGGACATAATATTCCATGGGAAAATAAGCTAGGTCACTTTGCAACTCAAACAATAACACAGGTACTTTTCCTTAGATATCCATCATACTTTGGAATGCATCAGAGGTGCTTTATGCAGATTTTTTCACTTTGTCATACAGAATATTAAAGACACTCATACATCAAGTCTTTAAAAATTAGTAATTTTTAATGCTTCATCAAAGACATTTTAAAGTGCAACTGGACTTTTTTGGGGGCGGGGCTATGCATTTACTGCGCATGCATGGTGGTGAAGTAAACAATGAGTACTAGTAATGTGTGGTGCCCATGTGTTAATTTACACTAAGCAATGAGAACTTTTACCATCTTTTGCTTGTTTTTGCCATAAGAAAAACCATCAGCACAGCAAGAAAGGCAAAGTTATTGTTACAAAATTATTATTATATTATTATAAAATTATTATATTATACTAATTATTATAAAATTATTATTATAAATATTATTATTATAAAATAGTTTTCAACTCATAGAGTTCACATAACCAGTGAACCACAGGAGTCTGTAGGCTACACTTTGAGAATTCCTCACTTAATATCTTAAAAGCGTTTTTTTTTTTAGGGTGTGGGGAGGGGCAGATTTCCAGAAATTCCAACTCAGGATTTTGAGAAAGGAGTCTAGTAATACACATTTTGAAGTAGTGCTCAAGAAGATTTTGAGAATGATGGCCTAAAGAGCACATTTTTTAAGAATACAGTGTAACAGGACAATTGCCTTTGCTTTGGCTATGGTTATATGAGACTGAAAAAAGTATATACCTACCTAAAACAACTAATTATTTCATTTAATAAAATTAGAATCACAGTTTCATTTATTTATTTTACTTATTCTACCCATAGGTCGAACTTATAAATTTTTCTTTGTGCATCATTTCCCATCTTCCATTTCCACTTCCTTAATTATCTTTTTCTCTATTATGCACCTGTTTAGACTGTTTCTTTTTTTGAAAATAAAAATGGATAAGCTACCTAGGCTCTGACTCTGCTAATGAGAAGTCTTTGATATTTCTTTACATTATAAAATAATCAGGTTGTTCCTCCCTTTAACTCTTCTTCTCATCTATTGCTTTTTAGCCCTCTATCTGCCTTTGGACAATCCTGAAACAATCAGCCATTGAAAACCCTATGAGGGTGGCTATGAGTCAGACATGACTCCAGGGCACCTAACAACAACAACATCTGCTTCTGTAATTCTGACCATGGCTGCCATACCTGAGGAAAGTCAGAGAAGAGAAATTAAATGAATCCTATCCCAATTTTTGTAGTTGAGCATCCTCGACTCCTTCTCTTGGGGATGACAGAGTGGGGTATGTCTGAAACAGAGGAAAAGAGTAAGCATGAGTGGGAGAGACAAATGGGAGAGAAAGCTTGACAGCGAGCTTGACATTCCTTATGCAACTGGCCTACTTCTTTTCCCCATCCTGACAATGAAATCTCAGAAACTAGGACTCAACCACTCCTTTGATCTCTCTCCATCTTTCTCTCTTCAGATAGCCTATAGTTGGCTGCCTGGCTTCAGAGCTCTTTTTGAACTTGAGAGATTTCAAGCCCAAACTGAGAAATTCTTGAGGGCCTATTGTTTTTTCTTGCTGAAATGTACAAGAAACTTGCAGAGTTCAACCCTTCAGGCTTAAATTTTTCCTAGGTGAGAACAGACTGCATTAAATCTTATTTGCATTTCTAGTTGACATGCTCACTTTACCTTTTAGATGATTTTCTTCAATTTTGAGGGCTCAAGTTTTATCATATCAAATACAATTATGGATCACTATTGATTTCTAAGACAGCTGGATAGTGCTAAGCAAAATTTGCCACCCTATATGCTCACATGGGCAATATGACACTTCAGTGAAACAGATTTCCTAAAGTTGCTTTGGTTTAATTTTGGCCAGAGGGTCATAATTTGTGTGTTAATGGAGTTGGCATAATTTCAGTGAAAAGACTGATGCATATGATAAAAACTATTAAAGGAACTGCCTTCACCATGGTCAAATAATTTAAAGGGATATAACTTTAATGTTAAAAAATTTATAAGTAATAGGTTACATATACTAAGACATGTAGTATATACATTTTCAAATATGACTTACAAATGTGAATATTCCTACCATATGAACCTCAGTGCACACATAGATAGGCTTATATGTACACAGCTGCTTAAAATTTTAAGATCAAGGAGTGGTACATGCAAGAAATCCACAGCAAACAAAAAGCTCCTGATTATACTTGCATTCCTAAAGGTATATACTTATGCAACTAATGCCTTTAGACTTTATCAAGTATTAGGAAATGTGCTTATTTGTTGACCTTGACTTCTTTAATATAAAATTCAAATCTATTTGTAAAAAAGTAAGCACATTTTTAATAATAATTAATCCAATCAAGCCAGAATGTTACTTATTTTAATCACCACCATTAGCAACAATAAAAACAGCTTTGGGAACAGAAGCATCATCTAAACTACAATTCAGGAACTTGCAGAATTTTGCATGCAACACAGATTAAATTAAATTGTATTTTTGCCCATGACTTCCATTAAATTATAAGTGACAGAATAATTTATTGTAAGTCAATTTCTATGTTCTTTTCGTTGCAGGGTACTTTCTTTCTTTTCCCTTTCTGGAAGAAGTAGCCAAAAGTTTTTTCTATGCCATGGCAGTGGTGAGAATAAAGGACTACATTTTGAGTCGCCAAAAGCAATAGTTTCCAGATAACAGGAAGGTGACCCCCATCTAGGCCTTTTAACTTTTTAGAAACACAATGTCTTAGAGGGATTGTCCAAGAAGAAAGGAAGTTATAAAATATAGAAGTGGAAAGGATACCTGAAGAGTGGAACATTTAGGGAAAGTTTTCCTAATTCAGATAGAGATTTTTAAATGTTTCTGGTAGTAGAGAAAAATGGGATCTATTTGCTCACAGGGCTCCAGAGGAGAATTACTAAAGACTGCCTGTTGAGGCTTGATCATATATATTATGGACTTGAGAACAATAATGGGGATTCTTGTAGATGTGTCTTGGGTCAGTTAATCAGATCATTATAAGAGGCATTCTGAATCCCATGAGAGTCTAAATTAATGTGGAGGGTCTATTTGATAGGAGACTTATATGGCCTCAAAGAAAGCTTAAAAGATGGTGACTTTAATGTACTAAGGAGTTGCATCACTTCTCAGTTTTGATGTTCCACTTAAGCTGGGGGTTCTTGTATGATCTTGTGCAATATGTCTCAGCAGTAACTAACATCCAGTCTTGTGGATAGTTTGGGTAGATTGAATAACTTGGAAATGTAATAAAGTAATATATTCCATAAATCAAAATATTGTGAGATAAAAATCATACTTATAAAAAATCCGTCTATACAAACTGAGATAGTCACTGAGCAGTAGTATTTTTTCTTATCCTAAATGTATAGTATCTCACTTTTTCTTAAAGTATAACAATATTATCGGCAATTCTGCTACTAAAGGAAAAGTTCTCCTAGTCGCATTTGAAATACTGTGATGGCATTTCACTTATTTTTTATTTTATGAGAACTTATTGTGTGACATAATCCCAAGTAAATTAAAAATTGGTAGGTGTTGGGGAGGACTGATAATGTTGTTAAGTGCTGTCGACTCTGATCCCACTCATAGCCACCCTAAGTACAACAGAATGAAACACTACCAACACTCTGTCATGCAAGTGATCTTTTTATGTTTGAGCCCAATATTGCAGCCATTGTGTTTCTTCTCATTTTGAGTTGTGGCACATCAGTAAAAGGAAGTGCTAGGGGTTTACTCCCTTCCTATTATTAAGGTCAACTCTACTTTGAGGAGGCAATGCTTCCCCAGTTGTTTTTTGAATGCCTCCCAGCCTGGCAGTGTGTGTGGGGAGGGTCATATTCTGGTACTATATTTGACAGTGCTTCTCTGCTATTCATACAATTTTCAATGGCTAATTGTTTCAGAAGTAGGCCCCTGGGTTCTTCTCCCTAGTCTGTCTTAGTCTGGAAGCTCAGCTGAAACCTGTCCATCATGGATGGCCCTGCTGGTATCTGAAATACCTGTGGTATTTTCATTTATTTTTTATTGTATGAATACCTATTAAGTGACATAGTCTTAAGTAAATTACTGATTGGCAGGTGTTGAGGAGGATTGACATATCATACATTAAATATGTGTTGTGATTTAGATTTTAGATTAGGAGAATAACATGATAGAAATCTGAGACTTGAAATAAACTGTACTGCAAGTTAATTTATACCCTATACTATTATCTAAAAGTGAACTTGTTCTGAAGTTCCCTGAAAGCATGAAGTGAATTTTATGCTCTGTTCTTTTCCTCTATGACTTGCAGAATTGGTTACATATATTTTAAAATTTGTGGTGTGTGTAGATAGCAAATTGGTCACCTGGAAAACCTATTTGAACTTAGTGGGAAAATTGCCCAGTTCATTGAATGGATAGATATAGGAAGCTCGAAGGAAAAGATCCGACAGCTAGTCTAGACAATTTGTTGACCATTGCTTGCCTTCCACGTAATACACCCTAAACTAAAGACTTTGAGTGTCTGTATTTCTGTCACTAGATAAGTAAGTGGTAAAAGATGAATTTTTAATTTTTTTAAATTATTGCTTGTTTTTTATTATTTATTTTGCTATCCTGGGGGGGGGGCAAAAATCAGGATCTTACACATATTTTGCAAACACTCTACCACTGAACTGCAGCCCCAGCCCCTTTTCTGAAACTTTTTTTAATCTTGGGATAGAGTCTCGCTAAGTTACCCAAACTCCCTGTGGCCTAGAACTTGCAATCCTCTTGCTTCTGCCCTCCATGTCACTGGAATTACAGCCGTACACCACCACACCTGGCCAGCAATGCATTTTATATACATCTGCAGCTCCAATCAGGTGAACAAAAAAGTGGTGGTAGGGCATGCGTCTTATTGCCTCTTTGCTCATATTCAACCATCAAAGACATTAATTCAGGAAAAGCAAAACAAAGCAATGAAAATGACACTAGGTGATCTGGTTCCTTATAGGAATCTAATAAAGAAAAATAAAATAAAATCATGGAAGATCTTGAATTCCCACTCACATTTTATATTTACTCTGTTTAGGCACTGGGCAGGGACCAAAGTGTCCTGAGATGAGGAGTAATGAGATGGAAATGGCATTCAGAGAATATTCTAGTAGCAGTGAGCAAAAGAGATTGGAATGTGAAGGGGATGATAACACAGGGAGCCTAGTTGAAAGGTACTACTAAAATTCAGTTAAAAACTATTACTTATCTGTACAATTTATAGCTTGCAAAGTAGAATTGAAATATGTACCATGGTTATACTGCTTAACTATTTGTCTCTCCATTTTCAAGTTTTAAATATTTTTTCCTCTTGTACAATTATGTGAAAGCAGGACTTCCCAAGTGTCAAAACACTCGCTGCAACTGTTGAGAAACAAATGAAAACATGTTGTAATAACATAATTACTCACTTTGTAAAGAGCATGAAAGCTAAAGTGTGCCTCGTTAATAATAGAACAGAGAAAAATTCCCTTAAAGTCTAATCTAAGTTTAAGAAACAACAATTTATCTAATAGAAAGAATGAATTTTGTGCCAGACATAAACTAAATTCTACTTAACAAGAAATAGATTTGATACAATATCACCAATCAATAGTAGAAGTGATATTTTGATTTTGAAATCAGTTTTAATGTTTTCCAAGGGTTCTTGGAATTTGAAATTAAAAGGTCAATATTCCAAATCCAGTTCCATTACTAATTTACAGTGCAGTTACATGGTAATCACAAGAATAAATCACATGATGTTCAAAGACATCAAATTTCCCATTTAGAAAAAATAGTAAGGAGTAAATTGTTATATCCCAGATGACAGGGCTAATGACTCTTGTTTCACTTATGCATGTTGTTTGTTATACCTCCAGTGCATAACTAGAAGCTGAACAAATACTTCCAGATGAATAAATAAAAATCAAATAATAGCATGACTGTAAACGTCATGAGACCAGGGACCGCATTTAATTTTTTCAATGCTATACCCTTAGCACTTATCATAGTGTTCATATGTGGTAGAAAAATGAATCAATCATAAATCCTTTTGAAGAAAATTAACAACCTAGCACATTAAAAATTAAATCCAAAATTGTAACTCATTTGTGGTTGGAAAAACCTTAACAATGGGATTGACTTTTCAATTTGATTTTCCCTTTCCTGTCAATAACCAAATTGAAATCAGACGAATTAGAAATTACAGGCTATTGCAAAGCAATAAATAGCTATTCAGATTGATGATCAGCACCAAAAGGACACATATGAGAGCCCCTGAAAGTTAACTGGACACTCATCTGTCATAGTAGTGAACAAGTGGGACCATTCCAAAGCCTTATAGAATGTCAAGGATTTTGTTCTGAGACTGGTGACTTTTTGAATTCAGAGCTATACAGCTCCAGTTATTTGTAAGGGTACTTTGTGTGAATAAGGGACTGTTTTAGTCAGTTTGGGCTCCTATCACCAACTACCATGGACTGGATGAATTCAGCAACCATTTATGTTTCATAGTCATGTAGACTAAGACATCCCAAATCAAGGCATTGGCAGATTCAGTGTCTGATAAGGGTCTGATTCTTGGTTTACTGATGACAATCTAGTTGCTGTGTCCTCATATGGTGAAAGATGGGTGGGATCTCTTTGAAGACCCTTTTGTAAGGGCATCAATCCCATTCATCCAGGCTTCACCCTCCTGACCTAATCACTCCTGAAAGGCTTCACCTAACACCATCACTTCAAGGGTTAGAATTTCAATACAGGAATTTTGAAGGGACACAGGCATTTGATCTATAGCAGGAATGGAGTGACAATTCTCTTGAAACAGTAAATCTCCCTTGAAGCTAGGTGTGTTATGGGACATCCTATATTTCCTAGCAAATACAAATGATGATATACCACAGTGAATATGTGTGTTAGACAAAAAGCACCCACAACAATCCATACCAAGACACAAAGGTTTTAGGAATTTATTTTGATGGTAATGATGATGATGTATTGTCATAGCAGGAACAGAAGTAGGAGGAAGAGGACCTGCAGCAGTGAACATTTATAGAATATCTGCAATGTTCCAAATACTGTGTTATATGCTTTACATTTAATCTTTATAATTCTTCTCTGATGTGGTCGTTACTGTTAGCATCAACATTTCACAGATGAGGAGGCTAAAGCACAAAAATGTTTAGAAACTTGCCCAAGGTATCATAGAGAAAGTAAAGGAGCTGGAATATCAACCTGGGCAGTAGGGCTTCGAACTCTTAACCCTATTCTAAATTGCTTCCCAATTGAGCACATTTCAGAAACAATTTCCTTGAAGTATAAAGGGACACAATTTGATATAGAAAGCCAACACACCAAAGTTTATTATTCCTAAATTCTCTACATCAAGGAACTAAAACTCTAACTGAAGGTTTTCTTCCATGTATTTACAATATAGCTATATACCCACTTCATTACCATCATTATATCTTTGAAACCATAATTTAAATCATTGCTTCTCTTGGAGACTCAGTGTCATACCTTTTCTTCAGTCCAGATTAGCTTGATCATTCCTAAATTCTGGACATCTTAATCAAAGTTCTTTTTATTAAAAAGAAACATAGTGCATTTTGCTGTAGATGTTGCTAAGGAAGTATGATCAAAGCTGAGGCAATTTTCAGTCTACATTTTCTTTTTGATTAATCATTATCATTTTCCCTTTAAAATATTGAAACAAAACTGCAAGAAACCACTAATTGCTATATGTTTATTTTCATTTAATGATTTTATATAAAATATGTGATTACTAGTTTATTAGAAATATTGCACACTTCAAATATTCTCTAGTCAAAAATGTGCTATTTTTAAAAAGACCAATTTGATTATGCCTAGACAAAAATTGTTTTCTAAGGAAACATACAGGAGCCGGGTGCCGTGGTACATGCCTGTAATCCCAGCGGCCCAGGAGGAGGAGGCAGGAGGATCGCAAGTTCAAGACCAGAGTAGTCTGCATAACTTAGCGAGACCCTGTCTCAAAACCTAAAAAAAAAAAAAAAAAAAAAAAAAAAAAAAAAAAAGGGCTGGAGTTGCAGCTCAGTGGTCCAGCACTTGCAAAGCATGCAGGCGCAAGGCCCTGGGTTCAACCCCCAGTACCAAAAAAAAAAAGCATTCAATCAATTTCACAATTAAAATCTATGAATAAAAATAAGATCTTCTATGTAGATTTTTGCCTTGTGGGCAACTCCTGGGACATACATACACTCCAAAGAGGGAGAAATGTTCACTTTCTCTACAGTTCCCTACTGTGGCAAATCCTAGTGTTCTCAAACTTTTTCCCAGTTTAACCTTTTGGGGAGCTATGATTGGCTGTGAATATGAACTTTGAACAGTACATCAAGGCCAGAAAGTAAGTAGATAGGCAGTGAGTTTTGATGTTCAACCACACTAGAGACCATGTGTTATTCTCCAAGAAGTTCTGGGGTAGCATTCCTCTCTGAAACTGGTAATGCTTATTTGTGAGCAAAATCAGAAATGATCTAGGCTATGCTACAATTCAAATAAAATAAAAAAGAACATCAAAAAATCCATTTCACACTGGGAGAAAAAATCTTGATATATTATTTATCAAGTTTGATTTTTTTCTCTAATACAGAACTAGTAAGCACAACAGTCCTTTTGACTGAAGCCTTTCTAGTTGGCCAAAGACAAATTCACAGATTCCTGTCAGTAATGGGCCTCGGAACAATTGCTTCTTCTCTCAAGAGAATGGACAAAGGGTCAGCCAATTTTTTTTCTATAAAAGGCCAGATAATGAATATTGGACTTGTGAGCCATACAATCTGTGCTACAACTACTGGGGGAATTGACCCAGGATTTCACATATGCTAGCGAAGTGCTTTATAAATGAGCTTTACCCAAGCCCCCTTTTAAAATTTATTATTTACTTTGAGGCAGGGCCTTGCTAAGTTGTACAGGCTGCTTTTGGCCTTGTAATCCTCCTGCTTCAGCCTCCTGAATTGCTGTGATTACAGATGGGTGCCATGCACCCACTTCTAAATTATCTTCTTCAGTGAGTAAATGTGTGTGTGCATGTATATACAGGTATAAGTTTTGTCTGCACATTTCTTTCTTTCTTTTCTTTTTTTCTCTTTTGTTTTTTGCAGAACTTTAGGGTTGCACCAAGGACATCATACATACTTTGCAAGTGCTCTGCCACCATGCTGCACTGGTGCAACATTTGTATACATAAACCTAACTTGTTTCTTACTTAATTCCTCTTCTCTCTCCTTTTGTATCTCAAATCTCTGGGAAAAGCTATTGCAAAAGACCTCTTTAAAGTGCTGAAAAGTAAAGATATCACATTGAAGACAAAGGTGCGCCTGATTCATGCCATAGCATTTTTAGTCGCATCATACAATTATGAAAGCTGGATGTTGAATAAGGGAGATGGGAGAAGAACTGATGCTTTTAAATTATGGTTCTGGAGACAAATATTGAATATACCATGGACTACTAAAAGAACCAATAGATCTTTCCTAGAAAAAGTGCAATCAGAGTGCTCCTTGGAAGCAAGGATGGCTAGACTGCATCTTACATATTTTGGACATGTTGTTAAGAGGGACCAATCCCTGGAGAAGGACTTCATGTTTGGGACAGTGGCACATCAATGAAAAAAGGAAGTCCCTCAACTAGATAGACTGGCACAGTGGTTGCAATTATGGGGATTAAATATGAGAAAGATAATGTGCCTGGCACAGAATCAAGGAGTGTTCCATATGGTTGTATAGGGTCACTATGAGTCTGACCTGACTCGATGGCAATTAGCAACCACCTAAGAAGATATGAAGAGGCCCCTTTAGGACATGCAGATTCTTGATACAGTTGATTTTGAGAAATGGCCTATCCTTGCCAATCTGAGTTCTAAGGGGGAGGACTGTTCCCGTGGCACAGTCACAGTCAATTTTATAATCCTTGGCATACCCTGTGAACCCCTCATAGGTAAGTAGTAATCACTTGGGAAAGTGACAGCCATACTCTACTTTGTAGTGTCAGCACCAGGGTGAATTTTCTTCACCCTATCTAGAGGAGTCAGTGCTCTTAGTTGGTCCTCCTATTGTGTGGTATGAAAGTCAAATCCTCTCTTTTTATTGATAGATTTTGTAAGATTCATGTCATGGGTGCGTCTGTGTATTCCTAGGATGTGGACCTCTGGAAAGCAGGCATATCAAAAAGAAAGAAATCTCCCAGTTGATTTGGTTTGTGAGACAGTTTAGTTTAGTGGATAGGATCATAGATCTGTGGACCTAGACTACCTTGCTTAAAATTGTAGCTCTTCTATCATAAGGCATATGACCTTGTCCAATTTATTTAATCTGTCTGTGCCTCAGTTTCCATATTGATAAAATTAGTGTAATAACAGTTCCTACCTGATAAAATTTTATTGGAAATTTAGTTAATATTTGTTAAGTACTTAGACAAGTACTAAGCTTACAAGATATTTATAAGAATTACCTCTCATTCTTTCTACTACTATGTAAGCTATGTCATTGCCCTAATCAAAAGGAAAACCTCAGGCTTCTCCTTTTCAGAAAGTATCATACATAGGCTAAGTAGCATTGGCCAGGGAACCAGAATGCCCCTGTTTGAGTACAGCTTCTGTCACTTGTAACATGTATAATTTTGAACATAGAAGTTCTAACTTGATGGTCAAGGGAATGAGTTGGCATTAGCCCACAAATAATAACTGGTATGAAGAGCAACTTTGGTGGAAGAGAAGGTCTGGAAGAAGAATATGGTAAAGAGACAGGGAAACATCATTCCTAGACCTAGATGAAGATTCGAGTGTCATTTTGGTGTACAGTTCCAATATTATTTAGCTTTATAGACTGTTTTCAAACCTCAAGTCCATTACTTTTCAGCAGAGTGACATTTTGGGTGAATCTCACGTCATCTCATCTCTACAATACACATCATAAAAATATCACCTACCTCATATGATTGTTACGAGAATTAGAAGAGCAAATGCATATAATGAAACCAGAACAAATGGTGATTTGCATAAAAATGACTCGACAAACACTAATTATCAGTGTTAATTATTATTATTATTACTTTTGGATTTCATGTTAAAGATGAGGATACTGAAACACAGGAAAAATGACTTTCTCACAGTCACAAATCTAATTACTAGGACACATTTCCTGACATCTAATTCTCTATGCTTTCTGTCACAGCAAACTGCCTCTTCTTATATACATAGAGCTTAGTAATATTTGAATACGGCTTAATCAGGAGAGGCAGAACTCTCCTTTTATACTTTGGAAGGATATTTCTTGCTAATGAGAAATTCAGTCTTTCTTTTCTTTCATGGCTGCAGGTAGGAGTGCTACTCTGCCTTGCTTGCCCATGGATCTGTCCATGGATATTAGTTAATATTGTTGACTGTGATCAACAATCTACATGATGTGTGATGCTACCTTAACTGTCACCATAGACCTTCTGCAAGATTATTGTCTAATGGTTTTACATCCTTCCTCAAGTACTTCCTGTTCTGCAAATCTCTCTGAGATCAGATTATAAAGCAGATAGTCAAAGTTTCTTGATGAAGAATTGAGTAGTTCTTATAGTAGCAATATAGTTTAGAAGAACAGAAGTTGGATCTCTAATCTACTAATTCCTCGTACCAAACAAGGAGAGGTCTATCTATCTGTGGATCTTTGTAAAAGAGAATTTCACTTTCTTTTAGTAAAATATATTTATTTTATTTATTTTTTGTTTGTTTTTCTGAGAGAAGTTCTTACTTTATAACCTAGGCTGGTCTGGAACTTGTTATGTAGCCCAGGCTGGCTTCAAACTCGTGGTCCTTCTACCTCAGCCTCCTGGACACTAAGGTTACATGCCTGTACCACCTGGGCCAGCTAGAATGTTCCTTTCTACCCACCTCTCTACTTGCTACTCACCCCATTTCATTCTATGTACCTCCTCTTTCAACTTCCTAGATTTGTTCTCTCTCATTCAAAAAATCCTATCTTCATTACAAGAGGAAAAATTTTTGTCTCTCAGTTCCTTATTATATTTTGTATATCTGAGTTTTTCAGGTTTTGGTCAAATTATCATGGAAGTTCTCCTTTGTTTTAAAGGGCACTGGGATTGCCAGGGAAGATACCTCTAGTCCAGTCAAGTGTCTCTAACTCCAGTTTAGTTTTCCCAACTGGGAGGACTGAGGCCTGTTTCTTAATTAGATGCCCTAAGATTTAAGGATTATAGGCAATTTAATATCATACATAAAATGATATTTCTTCTAGCAACAGAGCTTTTGCCTGCCTCCATAAAAAACAAAAAGAATGTGCCATTATTAGACTAACAGGCATTTGCCTCTTTTTAAAGTCTGCTTTGCATTATGAGAACTGCTATCTCAAGTATTTCTCAAGGTGAAGGTCATTCAACTGGAAAAATCTATAAGAATAAAATTGTCTCTGCCAGGAAAATATTTAGGTAAGTATCAGTGGAATATTTGGACAAGAATATCAAGAATGTGGCACTTCTTTTAAATCTTCCAGGTTTGTGTGCAATGAGATAATTTGATACAAGTATTATAGAAGCTTATTCAAGAAGGATTACAGACTTAATCTGGATAATTTGTCATTTTACAGCTAGTTGGATTAATCAAGCCAAGTCTACACTAGCAAAATGAAGGTGATGAACCAAGTTAATTATCTGGACTACCCAAGTCAATAAATTTCAATTGATTCCATTTCCTGGACCTTTCAAGTGAAAGCCTGTTCTGGCTTGAATTATTTGGATAAATTCCTCAGTTTAACATTTCTCTCTGACAATGAAGCCCTTAAGGCATTGGGTCCAGTAAGCATTACATCTGTCACAAGCATAATGGAAAAAATGCTTATGGGTTTTGGTGCCATACTGCTTTATCAAGCCTCCTTGTAGTGTCATGTTTAAAGCTCTTAACATTGAAATGCATGCAGCACCAGAGGAATGAAGCCTCGAATAAAGATGATGGGTGCACAGAAAAGATGAGTGGAAATAAAAACCATTCTTTTCTCCAGCAGAGAAAAAGGGGTATTGACTTCATCAGCTTTAATAGGCATGAATTGATTTGCTGCTTTTCTCATTTTGTAAGTTGGAGTGAACTGACTAAGGTATAAATGTAAGACACAGGCAGAGCTTGCTGCAAGCAACATAATTAAGTAGATCCAGTGTCTTTTGAGTGCTGTGCCCACTTTTCCTCTGTTTTGTTTTCCTAGTGCCTTCCTGAACATCCAGGAGCATCTCAATCCGCTATACTGTCCCCTGCTTTTATGCTTTTCTCGGGTCTCATCCTCCCGAGCCTAGATTTCTCCTGAAATTATTTTAGCCAACATTGTTGATAACCCATAATCACATAATGTATTTCCATTTCCAAAAGCTACATTTACACTGTTTCTCACTTCTAAGAGTAAGTCCACTGAGCTTTCCACCCACTGTGGTAGATAAGTGGGAAAGAAACCTGAAGTAAGGATATCTGTCTGCAGGAAGGCCCAATAGTTGACATAACTAACTCTAATTTGCCTTCCTGACTTGATCTTTCTCTGAGTCATTCTCTCCAGCAGTCACCTTCACTTCCAGGAGCCGCAGGTCTAATTTATAAGCATCTTGTGACAACAGTTGAAACTATTCCCCAGGCAGCAACTTTTTTATCTCCTGACAAGTCTGCACTATAGCCTGACCAAGGCCACCAGCCATGCAAGCCCCAGATCCTTCCCTTTTCCCTTTCCTGTATAACTCCAAGACTCTTGTCTGCACTTTTAAAACAGATGTCTCTGTTCTTCCTAGTACAGCCACAATGAGAATAAACTCCTTTCCTGGCTTTAGCACCATTTATATCTTTGGTTAGACTTTTGAAACAGGTAGCTAGACCTAGTCTATTGGGATCCACAGAGAGAGAGGGAGAGAGAGAGAGGGCGGGCGGGCGAGCGAGCGAGCGCATTTGGGCTAACTCCTGACATTTCTTGTTGTTGTTGTTTGTTGTTGTTAGGTGCCGTCGAGTCGGTACCCGACTCATAGCGACCCTCTGTACAACAGGGGAAACACTATTGTCAGTGCTTCTCTGCTGTTCATAGGGTTTTCAATGGCAGATTGATTTTTGGGAGGGGGTTGCCAGGTCCTTCTCCCAAGCCTACAGCTTCCGGTGTTCCCAGGCGGTCTCCCATCCAGGGACTAACCAGGCCTGACCCTGCTTAGCTTCCGAGATCTGACGGGATCAGATGCCACAGGGCTACAGCTGCAGGCCTTTGTTGTTGTTAGGTGCTGACAAATCGAGTCCAACTCATAGCGACCCTATGTACAGCAGATCAAAATACATCCCGATTCTGTGCCAGGCACAAGATCTTATTTATGTTTAAGCTCATTGTTGCAGACACTGTGTCAATCCATCTGGCGGAGGGTTTTCCTTTTTTTTCGTTAACTTGCCACTCTTCCAAACATGATGTCCTTCTCCAGGGACTGATCTCTCTTGACTACATGTCCGAAATATGTAAGACACAGTCTAGCCATCCTTGCTTCCAAGGAGTACTCTGGTTGCACTTCTTCTAGTGCAGATCTTTTGGTTCTTTAGATAGCAAAGCTTGCAGAAGGAACATGAAGCATCTGGATAAGCATCTATAAATATATCTTTTGCTCAGTTTCTTGGGGTTTGACTTTATAGTGTACAACCACATTTAAACCTTAAATAGAATACCTTTTCAGACAGAGTCTAAGAGCTAGTACTTATCAAACTTGAATGCAATTATGAGTCACCTGGGGGAATCTTGTTAATGTACAAATTTAGGTTTAGTCAGTTTGGAGGGGAAGCCTGAGAGCCCACTTTTCTAACAAGCATCTAGATTATGTAGATGTGGCTATTCTGTGGAATACAATGAATAATAGAACTCTTGTATAGAAGATGTTCTTAAATTGGATTCCACGGAGCCTCTGATTCTGTGAAGGTGCCTCGAGGGTTAAATCAGAGGGGTGAATGGGTAGGCTAGGTCATTAAACCCTGGGTGGATCTTAACTTGCTATTTCAAAAACGACCTCCTTTTACATAGTTAATATAATGGGATCCTATATAAGGTTTTTAAAGGAGAAACTAAGGTTTACTTGTAAAAATGCAAACAAACAACAACAGTAAAATAAAATACTTATATTTATCAAGGTGAAGGTCTTTCAAATGGACCAGTTTATGAGGAAAAATATTGTCTCTGTCAATGAAACACTTAGGTATATATCTTTGAGAAATTTAGATATTAATGTAAGATGTATAGATGTATCCTCAGGAGGAAATGTTAGGTAGCTAGGATAGCCATTGACAGGTAATATGGAGGATCTCACACTGGATTTGCCCTAGTTTGAACAAAACTAGAGGGCACATGCACCTGGTCCTTCTCTCCCTCTGTTTTTCACTCCCCCATCTTCCTCTCCCTCCCTCTACATCCCTAGCTCTTTTGTCTCCAGAAACCATGTGCAAGCTTTCCCCTTCTCTAGGTCCTTACATCTTTTGTGTCCATTCAAAGCACTTTTCCCTCTAAAAGCCTGCTTAACTATTTTGTTCTCTGGCTTCTTTACCTTCCCCTAGGGAATACAAACATTTTTATTTCAAGTCATGCAGGGAACACATCTTTTTCCAATTTCTTTTTTAGGTTTATCTAAACTTTTCCAGGTGCTTTAGTTTTCCCTATATTGAGTTTTTCCCCACACTAAAAGTGTAGTATCTTTAATAAATGTTATATATACTCTCTATTGGGGCTGGGGTTTAGCTCAGTTGGTAGAGTGCTACTCTGCATGCCCTGATGCCCTGGGTTTGGTCTCCATCCATGCAAAAACGGGAGAAGGATCTGATAGCACACTCTGGAAACAATCAGCCATTGAAAACCCTATAAATAGCAGAGAAGCACTGACATAGTCCCAGGCATAACACAGTGTTGGAGGAGTGTTTCATTCTGTTGTACATAAGGTCTCTATGAGATGGAACTGACTTAACGGCACCTCATAACAACAACAACATACTCTCTACTATAACTTCTATGTCAGGTATAAATTCTCTTATATGCCAAAAGAAGGACTGAGGTTTTGCTGCCAGATTCCCAGATCCATGTTCCAGGCCCACCTACCCATGCTCTCCACATATCCCCAATATCAGAAAGACATTACAAAAAAATGGAAAATAACATTTGTTTAAGGTTTATTACTAGGCAGTTTGCTATTATAAAGGAAAGAAGATAGAACTAAGTATCAGGAGGTCTGCCTTTCAGTTATGGTTCTAACACTAACATATGGGTGACCTTGGAAAAGTTCTCACCACTGAATATGTATCTTTTCATTGGTCAAGAAAGGGAATGATTCTTACCATAAATACTCAACAATGTTATGTGAAGATGAAATAAAATGGTAAGTATACTGTTAAAGGGCCAGGGCAGAGCAGAGAGAGCTGTGATGAGACTACTACAACCGTCCAGATGGGAGATGATGATGGCTTGGCTAACATGGTAGAGGTGGTGGAGTTGGAGGTGATGACAAGTCATATTCTGGTGTTTTTAATGAAAATCTGGCAGGATTTATTAATAAATTAGAAGTAGGTTTCAGAGAAAGAGAACATTTAATTGATTATGGTACTTTTGACTTTTAACAGCTTTTTAAAAATGACCTCCCAAGGTATAATGTTCAAAGAATAATGATTTTGGCTCTCCTTGGTGTAAAAACATATTTGTTTCCAGGGAAGCAAGAAATATTCAATGCAATGCAGAGCTACAGAGTTACCTATTGACTCACATGATGTTTTTTTCAGACACATATTGCTTTCTATTTATTTCTGTTCTTCTTCATAAACTGGGAATTATTTTCTAGAAAAACAATAGGATACCTAATGAGGAGACCATCAGACATTCTAGATATTTCATAGATCATTGATACAGAACAAGAATTCATTTCATGGTTGCATGTGGGGAAAGAATTGAAATGAACAAGACTGTTTATTTTTTGGAGAAATGCAGTTGCATTTTTCCTCCTTGATATCTATGTTAGCATTATGCCTTAAATTACCTAGTCAATGTCTCTTTAAGGCTGTTGAACTCTTAATGAAAAAAGTTAGTGTAGTCTTATTCTCCTCTGATATGTACTTCAATTTCGATAACCATTGTGTTTCTGAATGCTGGTTTACCAGGGAAATGTGTTTATCTTGAGTTAGTTATAAATCAATTCCTATTCTATCCATCTTTCTGTATTTAAAAAAAACATGTACTGAGTCCATACTAGATGTGAAGCACTTTGGTAAAATCCCAATGTTCAAAAAAAGGGACAACACAGTGTTTGTGGGAGTATACAGTCTAATCTAGTATGTTGTTTGGTGCCATCCAGCCATGTCCAACGGACCTCAGAGGCAGCAGAGAGGTGCTCTACCAACTGAGCTAAATCTCAGCCCCAGTCTAGTATATGCCACAATAAATGAGGACATAGTGTGGTGTTGCCTGCAGCCATAGCCCTGTGGCATCCGATCCCATCAGATCTCGGAAGCTAAGCAGGGTCGTGCGTGGTTAGTCCCTGGATGGGAGACCACCTGGGAACACCAGAAGCTGTAGGCTTGGGAGAAGGACCTGGCAACCCCCTCCCAAAAATCAATCTGCCATTGAAAACCCTATGAACAGCAGAGAAGCACTGACAATAGTGTTTCCCCTGTTGTACAGAGGGTCTCTATGAGTCGGATACCGACTCGACGGCACTTAACAACAACAACAACAACAGTGTGGTGTTACGAGAACCCAGTGGAGCAACACCAAATCCAGACTGGAAGTTCAGATATGACTTCATGGAGGCAATAATTTATTTGTTGGGTTTTAGAAGAATAGGAGTTAGCCAGGCACAGAGGCTGTCATCTGGAATCCTACCAACTTGGGATGTAGAGGCAGGAGGACTGCAATTTTGAGGCAAGAGGCAGACTACGTAAATTAGCAAGACGCTATCTCGAGATAAAAAGCAAAAACAATGGGCTTATGGTTTAGCTCAGTGGTATAGCACTTGCAAAGCATGCCTGAGGCCCTGGGTATAAACCCTAAGTACTAAAAGAAAAGTGTATAAAAAAAGAAAAAAAAAGAAAGGAATTGTCACCTTCCACTTCATATCTTTTGAAATACCTTCTCTGGAAACCTGAGCTACCATATACATGGTCCTTCTCTTTTGAGGCTTGCAGGCTAGACAGTACACATGTAAGTGCTTTAGTTGATAGTCTCATCTGAATTCAATTTTCCAGTAATCCCTGCCTAGGCACCCATTATACAAGTGAAGCCATTTTGGATTACTTAGAGTCATTCATCCATCTGGTGAATTCCACTGATGTGCTTAGTTGGCAACATGCGGAACAGAGGAGTCATTCAGCTAACCCCTGCCTGAGTTCTTGATATAAAATATCATAAGATATAATGGTTTCTATTATAAGCCACACAAACTTCATAGATTTTGTTGTGAAGCAACATGTAATTATATCTATGACATTGAATGGTTCTAAGGAAGTAAAGTCCCTGTTAAATTCACAAGAAATGTTCATCCAGTCTGAAATGTCTGGCATATAACAAGTACTCAATAAACTAATGAAGGAATCCAATGCATAGACTCGTAATTTCTAATTTACATAGTGTGTGTGTGTGTGTGTGTGTGTGTGTGTGTGTGTGTGTGTGTATGTGTGTGAAACTGGTACATTATAAGGCTTGCAATGCTGACAAACTTATACTGGATAGTCTGAGAAAACTCATCTCTCCATCCCTTGGGGCTTGACATTTTCTTACTGGTCACAGTGGTAAGAGATTTTACAAGAAGGATCTACTTTTCAAGTTGCTTTATTCACCAGAGTCTCACTCTTTGAGGTCAAATTCCCACTTCTCTCTCATCCTTGGCATATGTTTTGGCAGATTATTCCCTCTGTACTTTCTTCCAGCTTCCTGATAGAGCAGAGGGAATCAGGGAGTTAAGAAAAGTGAAGTATTTCCCTAAGTGCCCAAGTTGTTTTCAACCAAATGTCAGTTTTAGCAGGTGAAGTAAACGATGAAATGCAACATCTGAGTACTCAGTGAATGTTCAAATCCCTAAATGCTCATTGCAACTTGGAATATGAGACATGAGGGTAAAGCTGATTGGATAGAAACTTCAACTTTTTCCCCACAAAATAGTCCCCAAATACAGATTTACATCCACTATCAGAATATGCATTTTAAAAGACCCCAAATACATATTAATGAACCATAAAATATACTTTAAAATGTCAACAACCTGATTTTAAAATGCACTACATTTAATTTGGATTGGAATTCTGGAACTCCTAAATTTTTGGAAGAACACAAAAGTGGGAATGATATATTTAATATCTACTTGTTTTGAAATCTCATATCTTGTTATAAGAGTAAGATAGCTTTCACTTCTGAAAGAGACTTCACCTCTTCCTGATAAAATAGCTTCCTTGTCTTTTCCTTCCATTGTCACTTCATTCCTTCCTTTCTTCCTTACTTCTATCCCTCTCTCTCACTGTCTTTTCCTCCCTTTCTCCTCTTTGTTTTAAACACTAATTTGTCTCAGAATGACGACTTATATCCTGTATCAATCACTCACTTTTCACTAGCTCAAAGGCATATCTTTGCCAGAACAGCTTTCATCCTTTCCAGCAGCTGAAATAAAGCAAGTAATACCACTCCACTTTCTGTGATGAAAGCGAAGAGATTCATCTAAAGTGCCAAGTAGAAATGGGTAGAAGTGGACACATGCTCAATTTTTGGCTTATCATTCTAGCCCAGGAGTGAGGCAGAGTCTCATGCCCTATGTCATAGAAAAGAAGGAGAATTTGTGGAGGTAGGGCAGAGATACTTTTACACAGTGAATTAGAAATTGTATGAACCATCATAGCCCAGCAGAAACTGAAATTGTGACATAAACTCTGTTATTTTGATTCCCAGAGCTAAAACTAATTCTGGTGGAATATTCATAGGTAACAATATATAGTGGTTTAAGAAGTGGCTTTGGAGTAAACCAGGCCTGCTGCATACTTGTCTCAGTCTCATTAGATGTTATGTGATCTTGGTCAAGTTATTTACTATTCTTTTTTTTTTATTAGAAATTTTTAATGTACATCATAATGTGATTCATTTTGACATGCTTTTCATTGTGACAATTTTCATATATGCAATTTGATAAGCATTATTCCTATAGGTTACCCCTATTCTGAGCCCCTGTTTCCTCATCTATAAAATGGTAATAGTTTCTTTGTTTAAACACGGATATTCTTATAGTAACTGGTTTGAATTCTTTCCCCTGCTCACCCTTCAAACTGGTTTATTCATACGTATCCAGACTGTGAAGACACGAGATGAAGGGTGTCTTCCGTTTTGATTACTCACTAAACATGTTGTTGTTGAGTCAGTGTCTGACTCATAGCAACCCTATGTTTATCAGATGAAACAGTATTTTCGTGGTTCTCTGCTATTCACAGGGTTTTCAGTGTTTTTTGGGAATGGGTTGCCGGGTCCTTCTCCCAAGCCTACAGCACCTGGTGTTCCCAGGCATCTCCTATCCAAGTACTAACCAGGCCTGACCCTGCTTAGCCTCCAGGATCTGAGGGGATTGGGCTCCACACTGGTATGGCTGCAGGCTACTTTCTCTCAAATATTCATAATCCTTCAATAGATTAAATATTTGAAGGATCTACTCTCCCAACTCTCTTCACTTTCTTCTGATTCCTTAAATATCCTCTCCAGTAGAATAGAACTTGTTTATAACTCCTTACAACATCATTAACCCTCAATTTTCTTATAAAACAGAGATGAACTACGTTATATGTAGGCTTTTGAGGAAGAATAAAGATAAGAGAGGAATACACCTAGAGTACAGCTTGATATATAGCATGTGCTTGGTAAGTGTATTTCCTTTTTTTGATCTTTCCTTTTAAGGTAAAGATATATCATTCTTCATTTGTGGAGATGTGTTCTTTCTGGCACAGCAAGAATAAGCCAACCTGGATTTAGAACTCTTTGAACTTCAAATCATATAACCCCAAGACATCCGGTTATGATCTGTATAGAACTAGAGGATAAGATTAAAAACTACTACAACAAGTATGGGCTGGGATTTAGCTCAGTTGGTAGAACTCTGCTCTGCAGTCTCTGAGGTGCTGAGTTCAATTCCCAGCACCACCAAAAGGGGAGAAGGACGTGGCAACCCACTTCCGAGGCAATCCCCAAACAATCAGCCATTGAAAACCCTATAAGGGTCCCTATGAGTTGGACACAACTCGATGGCACCTAACAACAACAACACAACAAGTATAACCAGGTACTTGCCCATTTATCCTTCTTAAAGAGTAGAGCTAGATTCCTTCAAGCTTGCACGGAAATAAAGGTATAGCATCTTTTGTCAGGACAGCAATCTTCAGATAGCTGCTGAGGCCAAAGAAGAGAAGATGAGAGGAGTGTCATAGAATGATTAAGTTTTTACAAATTTGTTCTGCTCTTTCTGTGACCTTTTAAGTCCAAAATGAGTGATTCCAGAAGATAAGAGTATAGGTTACTGATGTGTATATAAGCTAAACATGCTTGCCAAGCTAATGACTTTTGGAAGCTTGTCATAGGCTGCCAGACACTTAGTGCTGGCTAAGATTATATCTTTCTATGAGGTTGACAGTTTTTTTAGAAAGATGTTAGAAGGAGGTCAGAAGAGAAAAAAACTCAAACTCATCCATATTTAGACTTTTTTTCTGAAATGCAATGGGAATAAAGTTAATTTTATGGGAGCAGAAGGTACCAAACAAATTCCAGGTATAGTATCCAAACAATAAGATTTGGTAATCTCTCTTTTCTTGTCCCCTCCTCCCATCTTGATGTTACACAAATAGAGAAGAAAAAATGAAATCCTTTGTAAAGGACATATTTGAATATTTCACACTTCTTTAGTAAGAAAGTGAAAATCACTCTTGGGGGTTATTTCCTGAGTTCCCTGGGGGTTCCAGATGAATTTAACCACTCAGTCTGATACGGTCTAGGAATGTACCAAAGCCTAAATGTGGAGCAATATGTTGATACAACTATCTTTGACCTAATACATGGTCTCATTTTTCTAGTACTTTTTCTTATCCAATGTTTTCTAGTACCTAATTATCAAAGGTCTGTTGTTCACATTAATTCATGCCTGCATCTCCAACTTTCATTCAGTTATCCCGACATCTATTTATTAAGTACCTACTTCGCTTCAATCTCTCCCTAGGCATGAAAGATACAGAGATGAGTAGAACCTAGTCATTACTTTAAGCTCACAGTTTACTAATATTTCAATTATTCTACAAGATATTCAAGGGCAGACTACCCATTCAAGGAGTATATTTATTGTTGTTGTTGTTCTTAGGTGCCGTGAGTCGGTATCCGACTCATAGCGACCCTCAAAGGGTTTTCAATGGCTGATTGTTTTGGGATTGCCTTGGGAGTGAATTGCAGGTCCTTCTCCCATTTTTGTAGTGCTGGGAATTGAACTCGGTACCTCAGAGACTGCAGTGCAGCACTCTACCAACTGAGCTAAATCCCAGTCCCTTTTATATTTATTAGTTCCTACATAAACCTAGGGGACTGGGGTGTAGTTCATTTGGTAGAGTACTTTTCCACACTCTCTGAGGACCAGGGTTCAATCCCCACCACTGCAAAAACAGGAGAAGGACATGGTTGTCCACTCTGTAAGCAATCTCGAAACAGTCACCCATTGAAAGCCCTATGAGGATTTCTATGAGTCAGGCATGACTGATGGCACCCAATGACAACAACATAAAGCTAGAAATATAAGATACTGTAAGTTAAAATTTATTGAATTAAGTTTGGTTGAATTTAGTGTGACAAAGACAGTCTTCTATGTTGGCTCTTTAACAAGCAAAGCAATGCATGAGAAAATGTAAATATCCTAAGACTAGTGCTTGATACAGCATCTAGAACAATTTCACATATAGATGGATGCAAGTTCTATTTCCATATTGGTAGGTAAATATCAACTATATCTTTGCTAATATGGCCTGTGGACAACTTTAGCTTCATCAGCAGTAGCTCTATTTTCTTCTGTTTAAATGTATTCATTTCATACTTACATTTGTACACAGCTCTGTTTCTTGGTATGTGAAATCTTAGGGAAGTGTAGCTGTTTTTTTCCCACTCCATTGTGTTCTGACTTGAACTGTGCTGTCTCCAGAGAATACTGGATAGTCACATAGGTTCTCTCATTTCCCACCCTTTCCCCGCTCAGTGACAAAATAAATTGCTTGTTATTATGGGTTTCATAGAAGTTAATCTTTTACAAACTGGTCAATGCAAGAGTTCATATCTGGGCAACCTGGAGTTCATACTTTGGCTTTTGCCAAATTCAAGGCTCAAGGGAAAGCAAAGCAATATGGGGATGTAGCAGAAGTATATTTTTAGTGAAGATAAAATGGGTCATATAAAATATATTTACCACCTAAGATAAATCAGAACTTTCATTGAAACTGGAGTGTTTCATGAATTTCGCTGCAAAATTCTTACTTGTCTTCTTCCCTCTCTCCAAGCCTGCCTGTGTGGCTGATAAGCTCATAAGTGAAGCAATTTAATTCCAGCCATTAGGAAACAAACAAGACCCTATCCAATGCAAACAGGACTGTAGCACTAATCTATGCAGTTACTCTTTCTTTCTCTAGACATCTGACCTTATAGGTCATTTGAGTCATCCTCACTAACAACAGCAACAACAACAACAACACAACTTTTCAAAAGGCTTGTTTTGAACTGATGAGTTTGAACACTAACAATTTGTTACATGGATGCTATTCTTGGGCACCTACAAAGAGATAGCTCTTTGCAGATATCCTGCCTTCTTCCTGGAGGACCAACTTTTCTCTTGATATTTTTCAGAGGCGATAAGAGAAATGGAAAAGTTTAGGCCTGAACTACAGGTTAAAATTGATTGATTGGCTGAAAACTAGACTTGGATGTACAGATTAGGTGGTACATTTCTCTGGAAATTTCATCTCACACAAAAAAAACCACATTCACTCCCACATATGCACACCAGGAGATAAAACTTCCTAGGGCAATAACTTTCTGTTTGATATGGTATGCTCAATATAATTTTGTAATTCTATGATAAAGATACTTCAGAGAATGTGCTTATCTTTTTCTCAAAATCATGTTGTTCAGTTTGTACAGTAAAGTACCTTAACACTAGTCTAGAAATTATTACTTTGATTTCCAGGCAAGATTGAGAAAAAGTTATGGTTATGAAATATTACATATGTATGTATATGTGTGTATAAAATATTATATATGTCATATTTACACATTCACATTTGTACGTGCATGTGTGTGTCATATATGAAAAGACATGTACAATGTATAAAATTACAAATACATTCAATTCAGTATCTGTAAATAACAACTAACTGCAAAATTTAAGTGTCACTAAAAATTAAAGTATGTTGATCATTGTATCCTGAAGCAGCTAAGCCGAATTGCCTCCATGAGGAAAGGGACAAAGAACAAACAAACAAAAATGAATGAAATCAATTAATCTGATGGGATCATGTAGCTATTTTGAATCTCAGATAGGTTGTAATTCAGGTTTGGCAAATCTGCTGAAATTGATGTGAAAATGTTTACATTGGTTTAACAATCTGATATAATTTTGTGATGTGAATCTTGTGTTGGAGTGTCTTAGTATCCACAAGTCAATCAACTCAGGTAGAAGCTCATTTCTGTCATTGAAAAAAAAAAGATGATGACAATCCAATATATATATAATTTAGATAAGAGACCTCAACCTCCAGGCAACCAAAAGCAACAATGAGCCTAGCTTGAACTGATTAGGCTGTTATGAATCCTGATGATAGATAGAAGTCTACCAAGTATACAAAGGGACAAAAAACCCCATTTTTACTGCTAAGTGTAGAGGATGTTCCTGGGTAAGTGGGTATCATAATTTTGAAGATACTTTATTCTCATCTCTTACCTTTTACTTCTTTTTCCCTCCTCCAAAGATATTTATATGAACTTCAGTAATTATTGGGAAAATGTGTTGACTTACCAAGAGCTTGTGGTCAAAAGTATGCAGAAGCTATATCTATTTTAGAAAGTTGTTGTTAGGTGCCATCGAGTCATATCCCACTCATAGTGACCCTCATAGGATTTTCAATGGCTAATTGTTTCGAGATTGCCTCAGGAGTAGATTGCCACATCCTTCTACCATTTTTGCAGTGCTGGGAATCAAACTTGAGACCTCAGAGTCTGCAGAGCTGTGCTCTACCAAATGAGGTAAATCCCAGCATATATATATACACACACACATACATACACACATTCACATTTATATGTACATGTTTTTGTATGCATATATGTATATATACACATGCATATATTTGTATGCATATGTGTATATATACATGCATATATATGTATGTATATACACATGTATATATGTGTTGTTGTTATTGTTAGGTACTGTTGAGTCGGTATCTGACTCATACACACACACACACACACACACACACACACACATATATAGATAGATAGATAGATGGAAAGTATAAGGGGATATATGTGGAAGGGAAAGGAAATAGTGGTTGGAGCATCATAGGGGGTAATGAGAGAGTGAATAAGAGCAAAGCACATGATATAATTGTATGGAAATGCCATAATGAAACTCATTATAATATCATACACTAACTTTAAAAAAAGTGTTGTTTATTTATTTTAGGAGTATACTATGTATATCAACACCTGTTCATAGAGAGGAGCCCGCGTTTGAATACATTTCACAAATTTGGAAATTCATGATATCCAAACCATGCTCTCTCTTATGATAAGGTGTGTAGAAGGTTTCTTTTATCACTCTGTTTGTACATTAGTGCTCATGTACATTTATTTTACGTGACTTTGTATGCTTCTTGGTAATCCTGTATGAATTGTTTTACTTGTCCATATTTGTTCTTTTCACTATATTTTAAAGTCCTTAAATTCAGTGGATGTTTTTTACTTACCTTGAATGCCTCAATATGATTAAATTAAAAAAGGAATGGAGAGACAGAGAAATCGAGAGAGAGAGAAAAGTTACACATGAATCACAATGTGCCAGACAAAGCAAGGGTAGAGGTAGAGAGGTGGTATTTAGAAGTACATTTGCTTGAAGCTATGAGATTTAGTATATTTGCCTCTGTTTTTATTTAGGGCAGAGTTCAATTAAATTGATTTGGCTTCTTTCTGGCAATGATTACCAGTTATGGGCTCAAAGCTCCTAATATGCTTCAGAAATTATAAAGGAGGACAGAGAACAAATCATCTCTGTCCTAGAGTTAAAGTTCAAATCTCCTCATTAATGCTGATTTTATTGACTCCTTTCATCTTTTGGACTCTGAATCATGTTTGATTATTTATCATTTAGAGATCTGCCTGCTGCTTCACACTTTAGCCAACCTACTTGGGCTTAACCCTTCTCTTGCTTGCCTAGACTTATAGATCTCCCACTTACTTATTTAAAAACTATAGTGCTAATACTTCCCAATTAGCCATATATTTTTATCACTCATACCTCAAGTAAAAGAAGCTTAAATGGTCAATTGTACATATTGAGTTAACCCACACAGAGGATGATTAAACACTGGTTTAAGAATTACCAATGAAGATCTTGGGGAAGGGATAGAATGATTATAATAATACTTTGTGGATTGATATGATTATTAACAGATTATTTTTATATGTAGTACTTGGCACATGATTTTAAACACATCATCAATTCTAATTTATTTCTGGTCATCCTTTTCTTAATAAGCCGGAAGATCAGAAACATTCTAAAGCACTCTTTTGATACACACACACACATACACACACACACACACACACAACTTTTAAAGCTCCACTTCCTTTCTCACATTTGTATGACTAAAAGCTGCTCTAATGGTCAGAGCTGAAAGGTCAGTGCTTTGATCCTTAAACATCAGTGGGCATGTGGACAGGTCTTCTGAAAAATTGCCTCTTATATCATTTAGGTTGTATGCCCATTGGCTAGCACTACAGTTAGTTTCCAGAAGGTAGTATCAAAATCCATAATAACTGAGTGCAAGGTAGCTCATAGTTTTCTCTTTTCATCAATTATTCAGTGAAATCTCAGTCTTGGTAATGCAGAACAAATGAATGAAGTGCTTTTTGAAAGAGATGAGCTACAACATGACAAATCCTGTAGATCAGAGCTGATGTTCCAAGAAGCCATTTTGATATTCAGTAGTGATTTTTCATATTGAAAATTGGGCAAAGAGGGAGCACAATGGCTGGCCAAAATAGAGCTTTCCGTCTGTAACTTATGACTATTGTCACTTAAATGGTCTATATATTACACCAACTTGTTACGGGACCATGGCATCTAATGCAAAGAAGATGTCATGCAAATAATTTATAGCCTATTGTGTGGATGATGAAGTGTCTTGTGTGCATTCTCTTTCCAACTTGCAGATTGAACTAGAGGCTTGCAGAGCCAAGGTTTCCATTCACTCACCCACTAATATAGACCAGTATTTTTCAGTTAGTTGGGTAAATTTCATATCTCCTTCATAATACTAGTGAGGGTGAAATCCTGGTCTGTTAGATCAATTTTAGAATATTCTTTGTGACTATATTTATTAACTATGCTAACAATTTTTCCTAATTCTATATGTTCAAAGTAAAAAATTCATTTAGTTGATATGGTTTTTGTATAATATTAAGTTATAAATCCTCTCAGAATACTACCTGTATTAAACAAAGTACATGAAGAATGTTTAACTACCCTTCTCCCTGTCCAATCTAAAACGCCACTGATAGAAATACCCAGGGATTGTTTAAAGTAGAGTGGAATGATTATTCTCCTTTATCTTGAAAGATCAGACAGCTGGGCTATCCCCCTAGCTATTCTAACCTCCTTTAATGATCTGTAGTTGTACTGTACACACATTTTTCAAAACCTTCTTCAACTCTTTATGATTTTGGTGTCCACCGTATGTTCACT
>VMDO01015790.1:0-50024 GCA_007922755.1 Pedetes capensis
TTTTATTAAGTAACATGAGTCATCTTTCCCTCCCTTCCCTTCCCTCCTCTCCCCTTCCCTCTTTTCCCCTTTCCTCCTTCCTTTCCTTCCTTTCTCCCTCCCTCCTTCTCTCCCTTCCTCTCTTTCCTTCTTTCTTTCTACCTTTCTTTCTCTCTCCCTTCCTTCCTTTCCTTTTTCCTCTCCTCTCCCCTCACCTTCCATCTCCTCTCTTTTTCTTCCTCTCCTCTCCTTCCCTCTCCCCTCTCCCCTCTTGCTTTCCCCTCCCCTCCCCTCCTCTCTTCTTCTCTTCTTTCTTTTCTTTCTCCAGAAGAAAATACCTTTTTGCTAAGGTCATCGTTGTCTCTCATGGCCAGTATTTTACCTCTTACCCGTCCTGTCACTGAAATAGGTACCAGAATGATCATTTCCCTAGCTGCTTCCTGGGGTGGTTAGTTTGAGCAGAAGGTTCTGATATGTGTATAAAGCAGTGGAGGTATCTTGTAACCCCTCTCTGGAGTTAGGATTGCAACATTAAAATCTGGGTCAGTATTCAAATAGTCTCATTTCGTGTTGTTAGTAGTATTAGTTCCTCCAGTCTGCTATTGTGTCACTGCATGGTGTATAAGCTTGCCGGTGCCTTGATAGACTAGTATACCTTTCAGCAGAATGCCTGTGAATTCTCCATAATGGGATTTATCAGCACACTAAAATGATAATCAAGAAATACACAAAATTATCACACCTCTTTTCTTAATGATGACTGTCAGTGTAGGCCTTAAAATTAGTGTAACAAGGCTTGGCTGTATGTTCACAAAACCCTTTCAGAATTGACAAATAATTATTTATCATAATAAAACAAATTTACATGGATATTTGGTTTTTTTTCTAAGGACGGATTGTAAAATATACAAATAGTATAGCAAAAGTGAAAGCTCTCCAATAATCTTATCTTTCTCTCCCTAAATTAAGTATATCCTACCATATTTGTGAAATGTATGTATGAATGTGTATATAACCTGTATTTCCACTCAATGTGTCATGCCATAAATGTATAATCTCTACTTTGTGCCATTTTAAACAATTTGTCAGTATCGTTATACAAAGTTACTTTGGGTTTGTTGTTGTTTTTAGGATGACTTCCTAAAAGAAAAAAATATTGGGTCCTTAGGTACATGCACTGGAAAAATAAGTGCAGGAGAGAGATAGCAGGGCACAGTGGCTAAGTTCAGAGCCTTAGTGCTGTTGGCTTGGATTTGAAGCATTGTGTCCCCATGGATTACTTCTGTAATTTTAGGCAAGTTATTAGCCTTTCTGTGCCTTAATTTCCTCCTCTGTAAAGTAGGTGATAGTAACACCACCTATGTCATGGTAGTAGAGCTTGATTAGTGCTCAGCTTACAGTAAGATGTTATACATACCTTAGTATTGCCGTTCACAAAGCTCCTGTCTCTGGGTGTCTTCTCAACAAGGGGCTGAGCATCTACAAAGAGGCTTGTTAAACAGAACAAAAGGACCAGCATTAAATGAGATGGCCTTCTACTCCTCATTCTTGTGCGCAGCACTGATTTATCCCACTTTTTAATATTAGTCTACTCCATAGGCAAAAAAATGGTGTCACTGTAGTTTTATCCTGCATGTCTTCGTATTAATTTGTGTTTTTATCTAATAGTGTGTGTGTTTTCATATCATTGGCATTTTTTTTCCTTTGAAACACCTGTTTGTATTTTTTTACCAGTATTTATATTGAAATATTCATCTTTTTCTTAGTGATTTGTAAAAACTCTATATTTTAGGAGACAGTCCCTTGAAAGGTGTCCCAAATATTTCCCCAGGGTGATTTTATTTTATGTCTTTTGATCTTCTTGTATTTTGTTAAATTAGTTTTGATTGACAAAAATTATACATATTTGTAGCATACAGTGTTTTGATATGTATACATTGTGGAAAGGATAAATTAAAGTAATTATATGTATTACTTTATGTACTTCTTGTGGTGGTTGTTGCTAGGTGCTGTTATTTTGGGTCCATCTCATAGTGACCCCTATGTACAACAGAACAAAACTCTCCCCAACACTGTGCCATCCATGCCTGGCACTATTGTCAGGGCTTCTCTGCTATTCATAGGGTTTTCAATGGCAGATTGTTTTAGGAGTGGGTTGCCAGATCCTTCTCCCTAGCCTACAGCACCTGGTATTTCCAGGTGACCTCCCATCTAAGGACTAACCAGGCTGACCCTACTTAGGTTCTAAGATCAGGTGGGATCGGATGCTAGGGGGCTATGGCTGCAGACTGAAGGTATAGCTCATGGTGGCCTCAATCCTCCTGCCTCTTCCTCTTCAGCAAGTTGATTACTGACTAGCATGTGCCACCACAGCTGGCTTTTTGTGGTTAGAATGCTTAAAACATGCTCAACAATTTTCAAGTATACAGTATTTTGCAATTAACTGTAGTCACTATGTTCAATAATAGATCCCTTGAACTTGTTCCTCCTGTTTAGCTGAAATTTTGTGTCCTTTTATTATCACCTCCCCCAATTGTCCAGCCTTGGGAATTCTGGTAATCATCATTCTATTTTCTGCTCCTGGGAGTTAAGCTTTGTTAGATTCTAAATATAAGTGATGTCATGTAGTATTCGTCTTTCTGTCTGGCTTATTTTAAGCTGTATCCTCCAGATTCATCCATGTTGGTACAAGTACATACTTTTGTTTGTTAGGGCTGAATAGTATTCTGGTGTGTATATATACCATATTTATCAGTTCATCAGTTGCTCTATACTTAGCTTGCTTCCAGTTTTTAGCTGTTATCAATAGTACTATAATAAACATGAGGTGCAGGTGTCTCTTTGACATGTCATTTCCTTTGGGTATGTACTCAAAAGTAGAATTCTAGACCATATTGGAGTTATATTTTTACTTTTTTATAACTTTTTGAGGAACCTCTATACTGTTTTCTATAATGACTGTGCTCTACATCATCAGTATATAAGGACTCTCTTTTCTCCACATCCTTGCCAGCACTTATTATCTTTAGACTTTTTGATAATAGCTATTCTTACTAGAGTGAGATGATATCTCATTATTGTTTTAATTTGCATTTCTCTGATGATTAGTGATGATGAGCATTTTTTTCACATGCTTTCTGGCCATTTGTGACTCTGTTTTTTACTGTTGGGAGATTATCAACATTTTCTTAGTCAATTTTAACTTTAGGACTTCAATGGATTATGTCATATTTATTAAACATAAGGAGAGGAATTTGTGGACCTGGTAAACATAATAGAATTTCGCTTCTTCCCTTCCATTCTCATTTCCACTCTGTGTGCCAGGTGGCTGCTGGTTTCATGAGTTGCTAGATGTAACTCTGGCTCTTTTGAAAGTGAACGTAAGAAAAACTGGTACTTAACTTTTTCTCCTATGAACATTTTGAGCACCGAGCCACAGACCAAGGACCAAAAAACAATGGACCTTAGGATATGCTTAGTTTCGATGTTTTAAAGATGCAGTTCTCACCAGTTTGATCTGTAAATCTAGTTATCCCAGACAGTTTCAGGAGGGATGTGTGTGTGTATGTATGTGTAAATCAGTGAATTCATTCTAAAATTCATATGGCTATACCAAAGGTCCAAAAACAGTGAAGTCTGTCTTGAAGATTTTTTTTAAAAAGATTTTTATGTATTGATTTATATCTGTGGGGGAAACAGCCTCAAAATCTATTTGGAATTGTGAGTTCTCTGACCACATGTTCTCCTTTGTGCTTTTAGGATCCAAGTTGAGCTCTAAATACAAAGGCAAATCAAGAGTCTATTTCTATGGAAAGTGCTAAAGTGCCATTCTATCAGGGATGTTCAGACATCAGGAGAAGGACTTAGGATTTAGCCTATAGCAGAGTCAGCAAACTTTTTCTGTAATGGGCAGTAGAGTATAGCAAATATTTGTATAGATATATGTCTTGGAGGCCATAATGTACTGACCCCAACCCTATAGGCTATCCAGATTTCTTATAAAGTTACACAATGAAGGATAAATGCACAAGGCTGGATAAGTAGACCAATAGGAAGTCCAGAAACAAGCCCACATATCTGTGGTCTTCATCAATAAATGGTACAAATCAATTCATATGGAAAAACACTGACATTAACTTTATATCATAAAATTCCAAGTAGAATTTTAGATCTAAATGTTAAAAGTAACAGAAACAAGAAAGGAAAAGAAGAAAGGAAGAGAGGGAAGGAGGGAAAGAAAGATTCAAGAGACTCATATACCTACCTTGGGAGAGGTAGGCATAAATATCTTAAACAAGAAGCCATTCATGGTGGCACACACCTATAATCCCAGTGACTTGGGGGGTCAAGGCAGGAGAATCACAAGTAAGGTCAAAGGCAGCCTGTGCAACTTAGACTCTGTGTCAAAACAAAAAGTAAAATTGGGCTGAGGAGCAGCTCAGTGGTAGAGCACTTACAAAGCATGCATGAAGCCCTAGTTCAACTCCCCCAGTAAGGAAGGAAGGAAGGAAAGAAGGAAGGGAGGGACGGAAGGAGGGAATAATAAAGTGAAAATAATTTGAAGGAATAAGATCAGCATTTATCAATTATTAGAATAAATGTGAACAGATTAGTTTCTCTCATCAAGAGAGGTTATATTAGATTGAGTTAAATAAAGCTCTGATGAAAGCAAAATGAGTAGGTAAAACCAAAATAGAAATAAGAGTCGGAAAATATAAAACAATCAAAATGAACCCTCCCACTCCAAAAAAAAACCCCAAGTAAACAGAACTAGATGGCATAGATTCCAGGGTAATCACACTCAGAGAGATACAGGAGTCAGTTTGTGATCATATAGGAAACATAAAGCATTAAATAGCTTAGAAGATAAAAACATAAAATAATACAAGGAAAACTTGGTAAAATTCAGCTATTGTGGGATATTTCAGTGCCCTCTTCTGATATTGGACCTGGAGGTACTGAATAATACAATCAGTAACAACAGTAACATGTATTGGCTGAGATTCACTTGGATTTATTTGGTACCTACTGTGTGCCAGGCACTCTTCTAAGTGTTTTTATAGTATTAAATCATTGATCTTATTAGTAAAACCTATGAGACTCAAAGACATTTTTTCTAAGAAGATATGCAGATTACCAATAAGCATGTGGAAAGATCTTGAGCAATATTAATCATCAGGGAAATGCAAATGGAAACCACAGTGAGATACCATTTTGTACCCACAGATTAGATATATAATACAAAAGATGGACAATAACAAGGAGGCAGTGGAGAAATTAGAATTCTCATGTATTGCTGGTAGAAATTTAAAATAATACACCTGCTTCAGAAACCAGTCTGGTAGTTTCTCAAAAGGTTAATCATGGAGTCCCCATATAATGCAACAATTTCACTCCTAGAGTATTAATATCTAAAAATATTAAAAGCATGTCAGCACAAAACCTTGTACATGAATGCTCATAGCAGCATTATTCATAATATCTCAGATGTCCATCAGGTGATGAATCAGTAGATAAAATGTGGTATCTCTCTGCAGTGGAATATTATTTGGCCGCAAAAAGGAAAATATATGCTACAATATGGATGTACCTTGGAAAACATGCTAAGTAGAAGATACAAGTCATGAAAGACTGTATATTTCATTTGTAAGAGATGGATAGAATAGACACATCTATAGACAACAGCAAATAGATACTTTTATAGTTAAATATGACTGAGAGTGGGTTCTGGGTAATTGAAAGTAAATGTTATTGGGTAGGTGATTTCTTTTAAGGAGGATAAAAATATTCTAAAATTGATTGTGGTGATTGGGTTGTACAACTCTGAATATATTTAAAAAAACCCATTGAACTATACAATTTAAATAGATATATTTATGATATGTGAAATATGTCTTCATACAATTGTTATTAAAAGCAAAAATGAAATTATAGTTATATTAGTTGACTTTAAAGGAGTTCCCTAAGGTACATTTGAGTAGGAAAACAAGATGCAGAAAAATACATGCATGATTATGTTTTTGTAAAATAATGAACTATGTATATGAATATGTGTGTATATGACTATATGAATGTGTAATATATATGGAAAGATACATATACTAAGTTACCAGATAGTCATGGTTATCTGAGAGACAGAACCAATAGGATATGTACATAGGTATGTGAGAGAGGACTTAGGGAATTGCCTCCCATAATTACAGAAGCTGAGAAGTCCACTGTGGGATGCCAGAAGTGCGACTCATTCCACATCTGAAGCCTCAAAACCGGGGAAGCCCATGTGTAACTCCCAGTTTTAGGTTGAAAGTCTGAGAATGATAGGGATGGTGGCATAAGTCATGGAGTCAAAATGCTGGAAAGCCTGCACTTCCAAGGTCCAAGGCAGGAGAGGAGTGTGTTCCATCTCTTGGAGGAGAAGAGACCATTTTGCCTTCCACCTTTTGTATTTGTTTTCTCCATGCCCCTGCTGACTGGATGGTGTTCACTCACACTGATGGTGACTTTCCCACCTAGGCTGCTCAGATGCATGTGCTAACCTCCTCACAGGCACATCACAATAATGGTTTTCAGAATTTCCAGGTCTTCTTCAATCCAATCATGTTGGTACCTAAATTTAACTGCCCAAGGGTGCTGGTATGAGGAGAGGGAGATTATAGGGGAACAAAGTAGCAATGCAATATAGGAAAAGAAATCACTGCACTTCAGAAATCTATGACATATCCTGTCTGCAACTCACTTTCAAATGGTTCAACAAGAAAGTTGTGTATGTGTGCATAATTACATATGTATATATGTTGTATAGGGCTGGGATTTAGCTCAGTTGGTAGAGCGCTGCGCTGCAGTCTCTGAGGTCCCTAGTTCAATTCCCAGCAACGCAAAAATGGGAGAAGGATATGGCCATCCACTCCCAAGGCAATCCCGAAACAGTCAGCCATTGAAAACCCTATGAGGGTTGCTATGAGTCGGATGCCGACTTGACGGCACCTAACAACAACAACAATATGTTGTATATGCACACACATAGATGAATAGATAAACAGATATGGCCTAATGTTAACAGTGGTTAGCTCTGTGTGGGAGCTATATGGGTGATCATTTTATTAGTCTATCAACTTTTATCTGTTTGATAAAAATTAAAATGAGGTATAAAAAGGCCACTAGAATGTTTTCTGTAATATTTACATGTTTAAAATTCTTAATTGCACTTAAGTAAATAGAGAAAATGCTTAAATGTTTCAAAACTATAAAAATATTTTTCTAGTCTTTTGGGGATTTGTTTAAAATTCTAAGCTATTTAGAATTTCATACTTAATTAATTTTGATGGCTTTAAAAAATCCATTAGTCTTTTTTAGGTAGACAGTTAAATCATCTGTAAGTAATTCTGGTTTTATGATTTTTTCCAATATTTTGACTTTGTTCTTGGCTTATTATATAGACAACATCTAGAACAAATACGAGGATGAGTAAGAATTTGTATTTTTAATTAATGATAATCTCTCCTTCGTTTTGTTTGTTCAATTGTCTGTTTTTGAGACAGGTCTCTCTATTAGCCCAGGCTGACCTGTAACTTGGTACGATGTAGCCCAGGCTGACCTCTAATTTGTGTTGATCCTCCTGCTTCAGCCTCTCAGTTCTGGGATTACAGGAGTGTACCACCTCATCCAACTCTCTTGTTCCATTTTAAAGTTTTATGTTTTTTGATAAATATTGCTTAGCAAGTTAAGGATATTTTCTGGTAACATTAAAATAGTGAATGCAATAAAAATAGTGAAATATTCAAGTAAGAGTATTAAGTGAAAAAAATCTGTTGGAAAACAATTCTAAAATATTGGGCAAAAATGATTGCTGAAGGTAGACAGTGATAATCATGTGGATAATCAACTCTATGTGGGGTGCGTGCCTCCCAGTCTGGCCTGGATGTTTGGTCGGGCGGTAGTGCCATGCACATAGATATTAAACACAATTCACTCAGGACCCTTGGGTGAGGGGCGCAGACTCCAGCGGCCCTAGGGGCGCTGACAGAGATGGGAGAAAGGAAAAGCCTTGGGCGCTTTTGCCTTCCAGGGGCAAACACCCGTGTTGGTGATCTCGATGGTCATGAGGAGACAGTTCTTGCTTCGTTGGTGATTAGAAGTTCCTCATTAAGGCAAAAAAACCTGTTAGTCCTATATATATATCCCAAATCAGTGTGTTAGAACAAAACAAGGAGATCAGAGATGTTACAGAGCCTGTGGTATCTTAGAAATACCACCACTGGCATACACTGAGTTGCAGTGGGTACGCTAATTCACTGTAACTAAGCACACATATTCTTCTCAGCACTGCTGTAAAGAATGTTCATTTTGTCAATCAAATGAATGAGTTGACTTGCAAGTATACTTTTCTTGAATATATACAAGGAATATGAGTATTCTTATGAATATGTTCTTAATGAATCTATTAATATTCATCAGATTTTAAACTGAGTTCAAAAATTTCCAATGTGGTCATGAATAAAAACCATGAATATAAATATATGCTGATAAAATATGAATATATTCTTAGTGAATATATTGATATTCATTAAATTTTAAACTCAGTTCAAAAATGTCCCAGTATGGTCAAAAACAGTTCATGAATATGAATATAAACTTATAAAAATGTTCATGAATATATTCATGTTCATTTATTTTATTTTATTTTATTTATTTTCTTGCAGTACCTGGGGGTTGAAACCAGGGCCTCCCACATTCTTTGGAAGTGCTCTACCACTGGTCTATACCCCTAGCTCATTTTTTATATTTTATTTTGAGACAGGGTTTTGCTATATTACACAGGCTCTGTAAACTGATTTAAAAAGTTTTCCCAACAGGCAAAGAAGAATGTATTCATGAATATATTCATAAGGAGGATATATTCATGAATAGAATCATTAAAAAGAATATATTCACATTTACTAACTATATTCAAGAATATATTCATAAGAAGACTAGACTACAACTTTTTGTTTTTTACAAAGTAGTTCTTAAAATACTTTTGTGAAGCAAAGTAAAAATCAGTGTACTGACATTTCACTGACATCTTCAAAAAGTGAAAAAGTATAAATTTGGTACATTCACTGAATTAATCTGTTTATGAATTGACTCCTGGTGAATAGTTCTTGCCAACTTAATTTAGAGTCCCATTTCTCAGCATGAGGGGAATCATTGTTTATTACAGTATCTACTCTTGAAAAACCAAGAGAAAGAAGAGGGAAATTTTAAAAACAGCTGAGTTATCTGATTAATCAGAAAAGCCTGACTAATACCACCAAAGAAATGGTGGTTGAAAGGAGGGCTTGAGGTCATTGCATGACCTTTAAGGAGAAAGGGCTCGGGTTAGTGGGCCTAGAATGCCAGGTGGTGAGGATAGCCAGGTATTTTTAAGTTCCTGTTCATCTTGTGAGTGCTGGATTCATGTTTAAGAGGTCATATGCTTTAGTCATGAGGAGCACTTGCACTGGGAACCAGGCTCCATTTACTGACCTGTACCTTGAGTCTTTTTTTTTCTTCTTCCTTCTAACCGAGGTATAATTTACAGGCAGTAAAATACAGAAATCTTAAGTGTCTAGATTGATACTTCCTTACATATGTATGTATATCCATGTAAACACCACCCAGATGAAATTAGAACACTGCAGTCATCCTAGAAAGCTTCCTTCTAGTCAGTGCTCTGCAGAGGTTACCAGTATTCTGACTCTATATCACTCACATTTGTCAGCCTGTCGTGCTGTAGGGACTTGCATGTTGCTGCGATGCTAAAAGCTATACCACCAGTATTTAAGATAACAGCAGGACCACCCATGGTGGACAGGTTTCATTTGAGCTTCCAGACCAAGACAGACTAGGGAGAAGGACCTTGCAGCCCACTCCTGAAACAATTAGCCATTGAAAACCCTATGAATAGCAGAGAAGCACTATCAAATACAGTGCTTCAGAATGAATCCCTCAGGCTGAAGACATTCAAAAGACAGCTAGGGAAGGGTTACCTACTCAAAGCAGAGTCAACATTAATGATGGGAATAGAGTCTAGTCCCTGGGACCTCCTTTAGCTGGTGTGGCACAACTCAAAATGAAAAGAAACACAATGACTACAACAATGGGCTTAAACATAAAAAGATCATGTGCATGGCACAATATTAGATAGTGTTTTGTTCTGTTATACGTTGGGTCTCTATGAGTCCAACCTGACTCCACAGCACCTAACAACAATAATTCAGTACTCTGCAGAGGTGACCAGTATTCTGACTGTCGCCGTAGATTGTTTTGCCTGTACTTGAAATTCATATACACCAACGTATAACATATACTCTGATGTGGTTGGCTTCTTTTGGTGAGTTGTTTCTTATTTATTGTAGTTTAGTTTGGTATATCAGTAGTATATTCTAGTTGTTGTTGTTTTATAGTTCTGTTTTGTTTTTGGTGGTGCTGGAGATGGAACCTAGGACCTTACACATACTAAGCAAGTACCCTACCACTGAATCACATTCTCCATCCCCAGTATGTTTTATTTTTGTTACTGTCTATTATGTGAATATATAACAGATTTTTAATCCATTCTCCTGATTTTGGGTTGTTTTTCAGATTGTAGCCAAGAATAAGACTACTATGTACATTCTTGGGACTGGGATTTAGCTCAGTTGGTAGAGTGCTGTGCTGCAGTCTCTGAGGCCCCGAGTTCAATTCCCAGCACTGCAAAAATGGGAGAAGGGCCTGGCAATCCACTCCCAAGGCAATCCTGAAACAGTCAGCCATTGAAAACCCTATGAGGGTCGCTATGAGTTGGATACCGACTTGATGGCACCTAACAACAACAACAACAACAACAACAACAACAAGTACATTCTTGGTGCTTTTTGTGAGCACATATACTTACTTCTCAGTCTTTTCTCTCTTTTTCTTCTTCTGTTTTTGTTTTTGTTTGTTTGAGACAGAGTCTCACTGTGTAGCCCAGGCTGGCCTTGAACTTCTCATCCTCCTGCCTTAGCTTCCCAAGTGCCAGTAGTTCTCAGATTTATCAGTTATTGAATTAAATTAAGTAGGATGTCTTCCCCACTTGGAGACAAATATGGCCACAAAAAAGGGACGTTTTAGCAACAAAATATAAGATAAATGTAAATATAACTGAAAGAACTGCCATTCAATATTTATTAATGGATTTTAGTTTAGATATAGAATAGAGACATTGGAATGGGATCAGTGGAGAATGGAGTTTTCAGGCTACTCAGGACCCTGAATCTTGCTTCTTAGTAAAGTACCAGGTAATGTAGTAGGTGCTTGCCAAACCTCCTCATTTAACATTCACAACCACACTGAGAGATGAGTGCCACTTAGACCAGATTTCAGATACATACAGGATGTATCTAAGAGGCACATCTCTTCTTTTTACTATGGAATAATTGAGTGTGTTTTCAAACTTGTAACAGATGATACTGTTACTATTTTGCTGATTATATTTGGGGGCTGAGGAATTTAGTATAGTTATGATCTCCAAAATGGTAAGAATTTAATTTACTGAAAAAGAAATCCTTAGGCTTCAGACAGTTTGCTACCTTGAGATCTTAGGAGAAGCATTTTGCATGGCCTGTGTCTGCCTTGGGTAATTGAGGCTCTGGGCAGCTTCAGCAGTGCTCACTCTAAGGCTTCCTGCCAGCAGCAGTCCAAATACAAAACATAACACACAACACACATACATGCACGCATACATTATTAGGTATAACCTTTGTAAAACCAAAGAACCAAATATTATTGATTCTCTTAACATTTTGTAGATACTCAGGAATAACCATCTACTTCACATACATATCTAAGCAAAAAAATTAACCATTAATTATAAATGGATGTTCAGTGGAAGAGACTTTGTTATATGTTTTATGTATGACATTTATTTTCTGAGGAATGTACAATGAGTTCTGTAAAATATTCAGCTTCTTCATCAGCCTTACTATTACACTGTGGGCTTCTTAAAGTCAATACCCATGTCTAATTCATGTTTCCTGGGCTGTGGTATTTATTGTTTATGATTGGCGGTGGTGTTAGGTGCTATGGAATCAGTGTCCGACTCATGGGGGTTTTCAATGGCTGATTGTTTTGGGGAGTGGATTGCGGGGTCCAGGTCCTTCTCCCAAGTTTACAATTGTTGTTGTTGTTAGCTGCCGTCAAGTCGGTATCTGACTCATAGCGACCCTGCATACAACAGGCGAAACACGATAGTCAGTGCTTCTCTGCTGTTCGTGGGGTTTTCAGTGGTGGATTGATTTTTGAGAATGGGTTGCCTGGTCCTCTCCCAGGCCTGCAGCACCTGGTGTTCCTAGGTGGTCTCCCATCTAAGTACTAACCAGGCCTGATCTTGCTTAGCTTCCGAGATCTGACAGGATCAGATGCCACAGGGCTACGGCTGCAGGCTGAGTTTACAATTAAGTTCAATTTATTGTGCATAACTGTTGTTAGGTACCGTTGGGTGAGGTCCAACTCATAGCAACCCTGTGTACAACAGACAAAACGACCCAACACTGTGCTATACCTGCCACTATTGTCAGTGCTTCTCAGCTATTCATAGGGTTTTCAGTGTTGTGTAATATTTATAGTTTGTAACGAATAAATATTGGAAATATCTGTCTTGGAAGTAACCTTGTTTTAAATGCTGATTGTAATTGTGAGGAATTGTAGCTGAAGTACAAAATTGCTGGAATATAGATTTATTCCTACAATATTTATATTTTCCCTATGATGTTTATATTGCTGTTTTGTTCATTAACTAGAATAGGACATGGATGCTGAGCCTTCTCAGTATATCTGTTGTCTCAATAAAGATGTCATCTTTTCCTCTACATACCTAACCTTTGTGCATTAAGATTCTCCTTCCTGTGGTTCCACAATATATATTAGATTTGTTTTCTAGCCCATTTCTATAAAATGGAGGGAAAATATTATTGATTTGAAAAGTTTAAGTATTTTGCTATACTGTTAGACTTAAAGTGAATGAGAGACTTGAGAGTATTTTTACTGATTAGGAACCCACAGTTCTAATTTCTTCCTTACTGTAATTTTTTATTTGCTTGTTTAATTGTAGATATTTCTAGCTACACTTTAAACTCAGTGAGTTTAGGGGCTGTATCTTTTTAATTTAATGCTGCATCTCTGGTATTGAAGAGAATAAATAGATTTTTACTTACTGATATTGAATAAATTAATAAATCAAAATTGGTAGGGGAGCGGATTTAGTGGCAGCCCACAGGTTGCTCCTGAATCCCAGTTCAGCACATTAAAAATCAGAGTTTTGTTATCTACTCTACCACTCTAGAGAGTCAAAATCTATAGAAATCACTTTCCTTATGTGCATGCCAAACTGTGTAACTTACCCATTTCCACACTTTGCTTTTCAGTATGCATGGGACTGCTATCCAGGAAAGCAGCTGATCAGTGAACACCAGAGGATATGTTGCCTTCAGTTTTGCCAGGAGTTATTTCCAAAAGAGACGTAATTTCTAAAAGCAATAAAACATCAAGGCAAAGGATAAGAAAATTTCTCTAGTTGCATTCAATTTTTTAATCTTATTTTTCAGTTTAATATTTCTGAAATCATAAGAGTGCCCGAGCAATAAAAAGTTCTTACAGTTGAAGTCGTTAACCTAAGGGACTTGTACTCTTAAAGAGGTATATATAAAAATCTCAAAGACTATTGATATTGATTCAAATAATTTCTTCTAGGATACCAAGTTTGCTTGGTTTGCACAAAATAACAAATGTGCCTCCTTACAGAAATCCTTGGTACCTAATGATCTGTAAAATGGTCTTGGAGTGTAACCCTGTGGGAAGTTGTGTCTTTTCCCTTAAGTTCCTCAGTACCACCTATATTTACCTTTTGATTACATGATAATTGTTTCACTTAAGCATGAGCCTAGTTACATACTTGCTATGATGTCAGAATTCAAACAGTATTAAGAGGGAACAAGGGAAAAAATGGAAAGACTGAAAAGGAATAAATTCCTGCCAAGTCAGTCTGTGGCTTTTCTTGTTACATGATGTTCTATTTAAATATATATTTTTGTACTCTTAGTCTATAGTTGTATGAAATGGCATGTTTATTTTTTTCTTGGCATTTGTCACTTAATTGGACAGCAAAGAACTGCTTTCATCATTTTGAAACATCACTTTAGCACTTAGGATTTATGCTGGTTTTTGTTTGTTTGTTTCTGTCAAGAGAGACCTTTTTTACTTACTGAGCATTATGGAGGTGAATCAGAAGGGTAGGCCTCCTTCTGGGTAACACTTGTACTTTGCTCATTTCTTTTTTTGGTACCCTAGTCACAAAGATTTATCTCAGCATTCACCTTTTTTAGACCAACATTGGGTTAAAGATGGTCTTTTTATTAGTGAATTGTGAAGAATATGGGGTGTAATTCTTGGACCTTGGCCTTTATTGACTTGGATCTTGTTGATCTTCTAACTACACTCAGCTTACCAGATGTTTTGTTGATCTCTCCTGGTCTTAAATGAAAGCACTTTAGAGTACCAACAGATAGAGTGTTGTGTTAATAAACCAAACTATATTTATTTTGAGGCTGGCAAATTTCTGTAGTTTTGATGATTTATAAAGAAATGCAGTTTGAATTGAGCAAACATTGTGGTTGTTAACTAGTATATGCTGTTATTGTACTGGACTTTACATTTCTCAGAGTTCCATGCCCTCTTGCATGGAATATTCTTACTCTCCTTGCCTTTGTGTAGTTTAATCATTATCCTCCAGGTCTGAACTCAGCTGTCTTTTCTGAAGGAAGGTCTGCTTCACTTACATCCTGGGATGTTGGTTAGCTACCCTCTTCTGTGCTGCTCAGCTCGGCCAGGTCCCCATCCCAGTCTATGTCAGGCTTTTTTGCTGTTACTGTTTTTGTTTACATTTGAGATACTATATTGTGAGTTCTGTGATTACAATGTATCTTTTAGAATAACATTGAATCTTCAGTGCCTTAGCAGAGTAATTGCTACACAGTAGTTGTAATAAATGGTTTGGAGTGAATTAATGATTCTGACATTCCCTTCTTCCCAAATGTTTTCATGTTGTTATGGACTGAATGTATGCCCTACCCATTCCCATGTTAAAGTCCTAACCCTCAGTACCTTAGAATGTAACTGTATTTAGGGATAAGATCTTTAAAGAGACAATTAAAGTAAAATGAAGTATTTAGGGTAGCCCCCAATTCAGTATGATTATTGTCTTTAGAAGAATAAATTTGGACAAAGACACGTATACACATGTGAAGATACTATAAAGCCTTAGTTTTTGTAGGAGCTAAGGAGGGAGGCCTTAGAAGGACCCAGCCTTGCTGATGCCTTGCTGACCTCCAGCATCCAAAACTATGAGAAAATAACCTCCTGTTGTTCAAGGTCCCCCATCTGTTGCATTTTGTTATGACAGCTGTATTAGTCAGCTGATATGTTGCTGTGACAAAGAAATCAACTGAAACAAACTTAGTCTGTAATGGCAGTGGGGCAGGCATGGTGGCAGCATATGGCTTGGCTTGTAGTGGATGACCTTATATCTTAGTAATCAGGAAGCAGAGAGCTTATCAGAACAAGGAGTCCAAGTAAAACCTTCCAAAGGCCCACCCCTAGTAACCCATTTCTGCCAAGCCAGATCCCACCTCCAAGAGTTCCATGACCTCTCAGGACAGTGCTGCCCTGTGGGGACCAAGTATTCAAAGACATGACCTTTGGAGAACATTTAGATCCTAACTGGAACACTTTATCTCTGGGCCCCAAAGGTTATGAATATCTCATAATGCAAAATGCATGCAGTCCAAATTCAGGAGTCCCAAAAGGTTTTACACACACACACACACACACACACACACACACACACACACACACACACACTTTAGAAGTACTGGAGGGCTGAATGGAGGGCCTTGCGCATACTTTGCAAGCACTTTCCCACTGAGCTGTACTCTCAGGCCCTTTTTTATTTTTATATTGAGACAGGGTCTTGCTAGATTACACAAGCTGCTTCTGGCCTCAAACTTGTGATCTTCTGTCTCCATCTTCCAAGCTGCTGGGATTACAGATGCATGCCACCACACCCAGCCAGGAGTCTCCAAAGTCTTAACAGTCTCAGCTACGTTCAGAAGTTCAAATCCAAAGTCTCCATTGAGACTCAAGGCAAACGTAGCTGTGAGCCCTTGCAGAACAAAAAAACAAGTTACATACCTCCAACATACAGTGGCACAGAGGAAGCATCCCCATCCCACAATGGAGGAAATGCAGCGCAGAGAGGAAATCTCAGTTCATAGCATGACTGCTATCCCACTGGACAAAAAAATCCCCTGTCAGTTCAGGTCTGACATCTGTCATTATCTGGGCTCAAACAGGTTTGGGTGGCTTCACTCTTATAGCCCTGCCATTTGTAGGACACATAGCCCTCACAGGCTGCTTCACTTCTTACTAGGACCTCCACTTGTGGATATTTCATAGTACTGGCATCTTCGATATCCTGTAGTCTCCACTGCTGCTTGGGCTCCATCTTCAAAGTTTCATGCATCAGCCTCTCAGGGGCTGTCTGCAGGGTACTCAATCCTGGTGCACATTGCCTAGCCTCACAGGCTGTCTTCTGAAACCTTGGTGGTAGCTTCCATAAGCCCTAAACTCTTGCATTCTGCATGCCTATAAAATCAGCACCACATGGACGACACCAAGAGTTGCTGGAAGCTTGAGAGGTAGCTGGGACCTTTGGACCATGGCCACAGCTACAGCCTGTGTGTTCTCTAGCAGAGGCATTTGTTTTTCAGGCATCTTCCCTTCAAATGGATTTTTAGTTTCACACCCTGGGTCCTTAGATGAGAGAAGTCTGGTCAATTCCTTCTGTGCCTTAAGGGTACAGCAAAAAGGTCAAGGCCTCCCTTTACTGTGGCTTATCTTTTCAACACTTACAGCCTCCTTACCCAAACTAGCCTTGTCCATAGTAATCTTAGACAAACTGCAGTGTTTTCCATCTTAGTCCATTGGTTTTTAATTCAGCCTCACTCATATCTTTAGGACAGGCATAGGAACTTGACAGGATAAGTTCTTTGATAGGATAGAAAATGAATTGCTTTTAGTCCAGTGCCCAACAGAGTCCTCATTTTCCTCTGAAACTCTGGGTGCTCTGTCCACATTTCTGTCAGGTGTCATTCTGGGTTTTGAAATGCTCACCAGAATTGCCCCCTCAAGCTCTGTTTATGGCATTCCAGGGCTAATCTCGCCTCCATCTCCAGACTCTTTCAAACTCCTCCCACAAACATGTTCCAATGCCCTAGGAAGCACATTGTCAGGTTGCTGCATAGCAACTACCCCACTCTCTGGTACCAATTTTCAGTGTTCGTCAACTGATAGGTTGCTGTGACAGAGAAACCAACTGAAACAAACTTACTATTGGAGAAATTTTTGGGGGGCTTACAGTTAGAGGATCAGTCTGTAATGGTAACAGAGCAGGTATAGTGGCAGCATGGGGCAGAGCCCATGGCAGATGACCTTTTATCTTTGTGATCAGGAAGCAGAGAGCTGAGGGAGCTTGCTGGAACCAGGGGCCCGGGTAAAAACCTCCAAAGGACTGTCCCCAGTGGCTCATTTCTGCCAATCTAGATCCCACCTCCAAAGTTCTGTTGCCTCCTAGGACAGCACCACTGGCAGGGACCAGACATTCAAACACATCACCTTTGGGAGATATTTTATATCCAAACCATAACAATAGCCCTAGCAAATTAATACAATATCAGATATCAGGATGGCCAGATTTATATAGTGTTTAGTTTTCAGAGATGTCAAAAAAAAAAAAAAAGATTGGTAACTAAAGATGGGAACTCAAGATTATAACTAAATGCATTCTTTTCTGTTGCTTGATAAATATATAAACTCATTAGTGGCATTGTGGTAAGGACTGTAATTAACATCATGTATTTCTTTCTCCTCATTTCTCTTCCAAGTTCAGGCTACTTAGCTTGACCTTTTAACCTCCCATGCTGTTCCAACCTATTTTTCTTTTTCTACCCCCCCCCCCCCCCCCCCCCCGCCCGCCTGCTCCTTATTCTCATTCTCCTCTTCCTCCTCCTCTTTGTGTTTTTGGTTTCTCTGAGACAGGGTGTCACTGTAAATCAGGCTGGCCTCGACCTCACATCACTTCTCCCGCCTCAGCCTCCCTTAGGGCTAGAATTATAGATGTACGTCATCACACCCAGTTCCCAACCTGTTTTTCTTAACTCCTATGCTACTACTGGGCTGGGATTTAGCTCAGTGGGTAGAGCGCTGCGCTGCAGTCTCAGTGGCCCCGAGTTCAATTCCCAGCACCGCAAAAATGGGAGAAGGGCCTGGCAATCCACTCCCAAGGCAATCCCGAAGCACTCAGCCATTGAAAACCCTATAAGGGTCGCTATGAGCCGGATACCGACTCGACGGCACCTAACAACAACAACAACATGCTACTACTACTCTGAACCTGTTCTCTTTCAAGCAAATGAAAGAGTTTGCTATTCTCTTTATAACTTTGAACCTTCCACGTTGTTGGCTTTTCTCATTATTGTTTTCTTCCTGGACTTCTCACACTATATACAACTGAATCCTACCCATGCAGTTAGACCACAAATATTTACTGTTATTGTTAGGTGCCATCAAGTCAGATCCGACTCATAGCAACCCTCATAAGGTTTTTTAATGGCTGTAAGTATTTACTGAGACCTCATTATATGCTGGAAACTGTGCTGGGAGCTGAGAACTTAGTGATGACTGAAACCATATTATGCTCAAGGAGCTAATATTCATTAGGGGTGGATATTTAAGTGGGGTAATGTGGGTGCCCAGGGGGCTAATGGGACGCTCCCTAACTAAGCCTTGGGTAAGAGGAGGGGAGAAGTTGAACAAATGATTTTAAATCAGTAGTTCTCAAATGGGGTAGGAATAGAGGGAAGTTGCAGAATATCCCCAGTGCACAGGATAGTCTCCCACAACAAAGCATTACCCAGTTCATGATGTCCATAGTGCTGAGTATAAGAAACTGTCCTGTAAATCAAGTTACAAAGATTGAGTAGGAAGATACTTAGTCAGCCAAAGTTGACAGCATTTGCAAAGCTCTGCAACTGAGATATGATGGTTTGGTTAACTGGAAAGAGTTTGCTGTGACTGGAGCTCCATGTTTCAATGGGAAGAAATTCAGATTGAGAGGTAAGCCTGGCAAGGCCCTGATCCAGAGGCCTCAAAAGCCATGTTGATAAGTCAGGATGTCTTCTTTTTGAATACTTGGGGCCTTTGGTGGATAGTGATGTTACTGTAGGCAAAATCTTGAATCTATAACAATGGAAATTTTCTGATAAATAGAAAGGTCATATACTTTTGTTGTTGTTGTTAGGTGCGGGTGAGCTGGGTCCAACTCATAGTGACCCTATGTACAACAAAATGAAATGCTCCTAGTTCTGTGCCAAGCACATGATCTTTCTTATGTTTAAGCTCATTGTTTCAGACACTGTCTCAATCCTTTTAGTTGAAGATCTTTCTGCCACTCTTCCAAACATGTTGTCCTTCTCTGGGATTGGTCCCTCCTGACTACATGTCCAAAATACATAAGATACAGTCTGGCCCATTCTTGCTTCCAAGGAACACTCTGGTTGCACTTCTTCTAGGATAGATCTGTTGTTTATTTTGATAGTCTGTGGTTTATTCAATATTCACCATAATTCAGAAACATCAATTCTTCTGCTATCCTCCTTATTCAGTGTGTCCAGCGTTCACAACCATATGATGTAGCTGAAAATACCCCGGCATGAGTCAGGCACCCTTAATCTTCAGTGTGCCATCTTTACTTTTCATCACTTTGAAGACTTTTGCCACAGCTTTTCCCAATGCAATGTGTCTTTTGACTTCTTGACTTTTGCCTCCATGAGTGTTGATTGTAGAACCAAGTAAAGTAAAATCTTGGACAACCCTAATCTTTTCTCCATTTATCATGAAGTTTAGTACTGACCCAGTTGTTGTGTGCTTTTTAACTTATAACCAATCTGAGTTTGTTAGCAGACGCCATGGTAAAGCACTATGTCTGAGAGCAACTATTCTGTTCTAAACACTTGGTTACACATCTAGTAAAGATCAGGGCTGAGCTGTGAAAGGAGGTCTTTGTTAGCTGAGGATAACTGATACTGAAAGGGCATTTAAAATAACTCCACTTAAAGTTAGGGCAAAAAAAAAATTGTGGTAGACAGTGAGATTGATTGATTGGGGATTTGTCTTGGGGATTCTCCACTATGCCCAGGCTCGGTCGTTCATTAGGAAGACTCAGAACTCAGAATGCTGTTAAACTCATGGTTACTGCTCATTACAGTGACAGAGTACAGATTAAAATTAGCAGGGGCAGATGGGTGAGGTCTAGGAGAAACCAGGTGTGTTCTCCACTAGCGGTCACAGGAGGATACGCTTAATTCCGCCAGTACTGAGGTTTGACAGAGCATGTGAAAGCCAACTAGGGATGCTCACCTGAGGTTTGCCATCCAGGGTTTTTATTTGTCAGCCAAGTAAACAGCCCATCTGTGTGACCACCTTAGCTACTCAGTCTGCAACACCAGAGGTCAAACTGATACACTGTGGCGTAAAGCCTCAGGTTTACAAAAGTACTTTGTATGGGCAGAATACTCCGGGAACTCAGTGGTGTCTGGCAGGGGGCCTGTCAAGGACCAGTCCTCCTTTATTTGAATGTGTGGGGTTTGAGCAGCCTTAGCCCTTCACTGCACAGGGCTTTTGCCGTCCTTTTTTATTTTTTTGTTATTAAGGAAATTGTATCTTATTACTTTACTGTGCGTTTTGTTAAATTGTAGTAAAGTATGCATAGCAAAAAGTTACCATTTTAATAATTTTAAGTGTACAGTTTGTTGTTGTTAGTTGCGGTTAAGTGGGTATCAGACTCATAGCAACCCTGCGTAAACCAGGTGAAGCACTATTGTCAGTATTTCTTTGCTATTCATAGGGTTTTCAATGGCTGATTGATTTTTGCGGGGAGTGGGTTGCTAGGTCCTTCTCCCCAGCCTACAGTATCTGGTGTTCCCAGGTGGTCTCCCATCCAAGTACTAACCAGGCCCGACCCTGCTTAGCTTCCGAGATGTGATGGGATCAGATGTCACAGGGCTATGGCTGCAGGTACAGTTTAGTAGTGCTAAATATATTTACATTGTTAGGTAATCATCATCACTATTCCTCTCCAGAATATTTCCATCAGCCACAAACTGCAAATTTTATGTACTCATTAAAAAATACTCTATCTTTGGCTCCCCTGGCCCCTGGTAACCACTGTTCTACTTTCTGTCTCTTTGTATTTGACTCTTCCAGATACCTCCTGTAGGTGGAATCACACCGTACTATCTTTTTCTAATCTGCCTTATTTTATTTAGCATAATGTCTTTAAGTTTCATCTGTGTTGTAGCACGTGTCAGAATTTTATTCCTTTTTAATGTTAATACTACACAGGCTTTAACCTAGAAAAATAAGCGGAAAGTTATGAACAGTTTTTAAAAACCTTATATTTAACAAAATCTAAGTAGTAGAAATTATGCTAATCCTTAGAATGAACAAGAAGTCGCTCATTTGGGGATATAGTTTTCTGACCAGATTACATGGAGCATAATGCAGTATCTTTCTGCAGTTACATTTCCCTCAGCCAGGGACAGAAGAGAGAAAAATGCTCTTGCAGAAATATTTCTTGGGTTGTTCAGTTTTCCCAAGGACCTCTCAGTACTTCAGTAATTCATTCTTTTTGAAGTACCTATTGTCTCATCCTTGAGAATGCTCCACATTGTTTGCTGTTGTAATTGCTGTCTGGCCTGACTCTGACAGACATTCATTTGTGAAAATGGCTTTGCATATGATTAAAGCAGTTCTTCAGCATTTTTCAGCAGCTTGTTCAAATCTTGCATCTCTGGCAAAGTTTTTTGTAGGTTTAGGTTACATTATCCTCCTTTTGTGTAGTCTGATATTTGTGGCATCTAGAAATCAGAGTGGCATAAACCGGTTTCCAAGAAGTAGACACTAGCTAGTGTTTCGTGGATGAGTTTGAGTGGAGACTGATCAGCTCATTGGTGAGTATTTTTGTGTATGATAACTTTTGCTTCTTTTCAAAATTATATGAATATGGGGCCATTGTTAATGAGCATCTGGGTAGTAAGGACCCCTGTACTTTATTTGTTGGAAATAGCAATTATTTGCTTAGAGAATTTAGTTCACCCACCTGCTCATGGCCCAGAGTGAGCAAATGTTCTTCACAGAGATCTCTTAACCATGCTTCTTTAGTTGTCCTACTTTAAACTCTCAAAGCCTTTAAACCAGTAGGGGATTAAGGATCTTTGGTTTTAAGCCTTTGCAGTTCTCTTGTTTCTAATGCTGAGTCAGCTTCCATTGTGTACATGAAACTAATCTGTCCTTAGTACTTGCAGGTCTAATGTGTTTCACATAAATAGAAAAATAGCCTCCTGGCCTGTGGGAACTACAGGACTGTGTTGGGTAGGGTTGTAGGAGAAGCAATGGTTTGTCACTGCAGAGGTTTTAAAAATAATCAGAAATTGATGAATTTTTCTCCCACATCCTGTGAAATAGTGGTGTTCAAATATGTTTTACAGATGACTAGCAAGAAACATGAATTTAGGTATATTTATTTTATACCAGATTAAAAACAAGAAAAAGTCCTTAATCTTTCTCCCCCGTACTTCACTTAGATATTCCCTGAGTACATTGCATTGGCTGAAGCTCTGAGAGGAGGAGGAGAAGATATTTATCCCCATCTTCTTTGACAGCTCTTTGCTGAGGAGCTCCAAGTTGGCATGGGGTTTGGGTACTGCTCCTTTGGAACAGGGCAGCATATCCTCCTTTCGATGGGGCATAGACAGGGGAGAAGTGAGCCTGGTGTGGACACAGCGTTCAGAATCATCACCTGAGAGGTGAAGTCATGTGGCATTGACTCTTCAGCAGGTCACTTTGGTATGAATCCCAACCCCCTTATTTACATTTCTTAAACTTTCAGGCTCAGTTTTCTTACTTGTAACATGGTGATATCTCCTCACAAAGTTCAACACATTGCCATATCTGATTGTTTAGAGTAGAACTTGGAACATGGTAAGTGCTATGTCAATAGTATGCTATTATCGTTATCTTTATTGTTTTTTGTTTGTTTTTTGTGGTGCTGGGGAGTTAAGTCCAGGGCCTCACTTATGCTTTTGCAAGTGCTCTACCACTGAGCCATACCTCTAGCCCATTTTCTACTTTTAATTTTGAGACAGTGTCTCACTAAGTTATGCAGGCTGCCTCTGGACTTGAGCTTGAGATCCTCTTACTTCAGCCTCCTGAGTTGCTGGGATTACAGGCGTGTGCCATTGTGCCTACCTATCTTTATTGTTAATTTCCAGTTTCAGGGGAGTCCTCTCCCAAATGTCTACTTTGCTGTTTTCCTTTTCTTTCTTTTTCTTTTTCTTTTTTTTTTGTTTGTTTGTTTGCAGTGTTGGAGGTTGAACCCAGGACCTTGTGTGTGCTAGGCAAGCATTCTACCACTGAGCTGCATCCCTACCTCTTTCAGCAGGTCAAATCTCTGCTTTAGAAGGTCCGATTACACCACTTATTATAGTGTTGAATAGGATCATTTACTAGGTTTATTTGACTTTTGGATTAATGATAACTTTCTACATAAGTGAGAGACAGTAAGATGCATGTTGGTTTTTACTCACATTGTTCACAAGGCTTGGTAGATGTTCAAGGAATAATTGTTGAATAAATATTTTTATAGTTATAAAATAACTCAACAATAAGATGTCATTTCACCTTAAAATTAGCAAAGATTCTAAAAATATTATATCTAGGCAGAGAGGTAAGGAAATGGATACTCATGTACTATAAATAGGAGCAGTCTGGTCGATTCTATCTTAAAGGCAATTTGATCAAAAGAACTAAAGAAGTTTCTACTTTTGATTCTATGTTTAGGCATCCATCAAAATGATATAGAGACATATAAAAAGTTATCTATTATAGCACTTCATTAATGAAAATTGGGAATCAAGCTAAGCAAAATATCGAGAACTCGAGGCCTGGTTAATTATCAGTATATTCATTATTTAAAAATCATGAAAATCATGTAGAATCATGTTTCTCAAATGCAGAATCTAGTATTGCCTGTAAACACTAGATAATAAACACAGACTCCCAAACCCCACCTTCTTGGTCAGTGCATCAGATCTTAGAGATTAAGCTAAGAAACAGGCCCTCTTACTTTCTAGATGATTTCAGTGCCCAATTTAAGAGCCACTATTGGTTGCTGCTCTAGTTAAGCATTTGCTCCTAGTCAGCTGAGGCAAAGATTTTGCTGTCTCTTAAAACCAAATGAAATCCCAACTAAGGAAAAAGAATTAAAATCTACGAGGAACCTGGAGACCAAGAAAGGAGGATTTAAGAAGAACCCCCTCCATAAAAAGTAAGTAGGTAAAGCAAACAGAAACCACACACACTGGAAGTGAAGAAGATGGATTCAGATTACCTAGAAAACTAGTTACTGCTGAGCACCTAACATGAGCCAAGGAAGAGTTTCCTCCCTTTACCACACCTGCCCCCAGAACAATTAATAGATGAGTTTTCCCTAAAAGAATGCAAACTCTCCCCAAAATCAGAGCAGCAAGGCTTGGTTTGGAGGTGGAAGATGTGGTTCTTGGCACCTTCTACTTGGTGCACAGTATCCACCTTAGAGCTGACTTCCAGTAGCATTTTGAAGGAGTGTCTCATTAAGAGTACATGCATGAGCCGGGTGCAGTGGTGCATGCCTGTCATTCCAGCAGCTCAGAAGGTACAAATAAGAAGATCACAAGTTCCAGGACAGACGCAGCCTGTGTAACTTAGTGAGACCCTGCCTCAAGATAAAGATTTAAAAATGGGCTGTGGGTGCAGCCCAGTGATAGCGTACTTGCAAAGTATGTGCAAGGCCCTGGGTTCAGCCACCTGCTGCTACTGCTACTAGTACTACTACTGCTATTATTACTAGTACTATTACTACAACCTACTACTACTACTGGGCTGGGATTTAGCTCAGTGGGTAGAGCGCTGTTCTGCAGTCTCTGAGGTCCTGAGTTCAATTCCCAGCACCGCAAAAATGGGAGAAGGACCTGGCAGTCCACTCCCAAGGCAATCCCGAAACAGTCAGCCATTGAAAACCCTATGAGGGTCGCTATGAGTTGGATACCGACTCGATGACACGTAACAACAACAACACAACTACTACTACTAATGCTACAAAAATAAATGCGTTTGTGTTTTAGCCATTGTAGGCATTCCTGAAACCCCATGAGCCAAAAAGACTAGGCTGGGGGGAATTTTGAGGAACAAACAGGACAGAGGCATTACACCACACACAGTGGATGATCATGGTATTCACCCGATGGCTTCATTAGGTACCTCTTAGAGGCCATGTGTATAAAGAACAGAAATTTATTTCTCACAATTCTGGAGGCTGGGAAGTCAGAGATCAAGGTGGCTGCAGGTTCAGCGTCTGGTGAGGACCTGCATAATATTCATTGTCATTGATAGTGTCTTCCTGTGGCAGCATCCTCCCTGGCAGAAAGTGGTAGAGCACAGCAGGGCTGAATGCTGTGTTCTCACATGGCAGAAGAGCAAAGGAGCCTCCCTAACTAGTTCTCGCCAGCCCTTTTATAAGGCAGTAATCTATTTTTTGTGGGCTGAACTTGCATATTTTAGTTACTTTCCCAGAGGCCTCACCTCTTGATGACACTACAACAGAAATTATGTTTCAACATGAATTTTGAGGGGAACACATTCAAACCATAGCACAAAATCAAGTTCAGAATACTCTGTGGTATTGCTTGTCTCCCTTGAGTAGACTAAAGCTGCCTTCGATTTCTGTCCCTGTATCTCGAAGGTAGACTTCACTGCTAGTCTCTCCCTACTGCCCTCTCTACCCCAGGACAGTCTGATATCCTCAGAGCCAGATCACTATTGGCTGAGTTCCTTGGAGGAAAGGAAGATACAGTTTTTAGAAGTTCGCAACCGAACACACACATAAGCTTGCACACACAAACACACACCCACACAAACACTCACTTTCTCCTACTCAGTTGATAGGCCTATAGCTTTACCCTCCAGTTTTGTTGTAAATTGAATATTATGCATCCCTCTTCACTTAGACTTCTTTAGTGAGCTAGCAAAGTACTGTAGCAGGCAGTATTTTCAGTTCTCAGTAATACATAATTCCAATTTAAGGCACATTCTCATTGAAGGATTTTTAGCTCATGAATATTCCAGTTTAATGATTGCCCCCCATATGCCTTCTTGGAACCAGCACTGTATTTCATGTAATTCTGAAAGAGCAGGAGTGGCATCTGTTCTTGTCTGGTTGGGCGGCAGATAGCAGGGGCAGAGGAGACACATGATAGCTAGGTAAATGGCTAAGCAGACATGGACAGAATAGGTGGGTAGACATTTGAAATGAAGGAGTCCAGGAGGACAGAACTGAGTTCCTTTAATGTTTGTTCCGTATTTGTTGAGTGCCTTCTGAGTGCTAGCCTTGGTAAAAGGTGCTGAAGAAAGTTGTGAGCAGCGTTTCTGTCCTCTAGTAGTCTTCATTCAGGTCTTAGAGAAGAATCACAAAGCAGAAAGAAAACTGGATCTTGCACACAACTGTCCAGCCCTTGAGCAGTGCATTTTTATAAATATTCCCAAATCTTAAAAAATATATATATATTTAGAAACCTACTTCTGAGATTTAGTCCTCACAGCTAAAAGGATGGCGATGCCATTTACTGAGATATTAATTAAGGAAACATTGTTGTGAGGTACCATCAAGTCAGGTCTGACTCGTAGCGACTCTATGTGTAGCTGAAGGAAACACTCCCTGATTCTGTGCCAGACACATGATCTTATTTATGTTTAAGCCCATTGTTACAGACACTGTGTCAGTCCATCTAGTGAAGGGTTTTCCTTTTTATTATTGACCTGCCACTTTCCCAAACACGTTGTGTCCTTCGCCAGGGATTGGACCCTCCTGACTACATGTCCAAAACATGTAAGATACAGTTTAGCCATCCTTGCTTCCAAGGAGCACTGTGCTTATACTTCTTCTAGGACAGATCTGTTGGTTCTTTGGGCAGTCCACGGTATATTCAGTAATCGTCTCCAGCACCATAATTCAGAGGCATCAATTCTTCCTCTGTCTCCCTTCTTCAATGTCCAGCTTTTACAACCGTACGATGCCACTGAAAATACCATAGCACAAGTCAGGTGTACCTTTGTCTTCAGTGTGACCTCATTACTTTTCATCTTTTTTCTTTTTTTTTTTCTTTTTTTTTAATTTTATTAGAAATTATTACTTTTCATCTTTAAAGAGATCTTTTGTTACAGCTTTTCCCAAAGCAATGTGACTTTTGATTTTTTGACTGATGCTTCCATGGGTGTTGATTGTAGAGCCAAGTAAAGCAAAATCATGGACAACCTCAATCTTTTCTCCATTTATTGTGAAGTTGCGTACTCACCCAATTGTAAGGATTTTTGTTTTGTTGTTTAGTTGCAATCCATACTAAAGGCTATGTTCTTTGGTTTTCATTAGTAAATGTTTCAAATCTTCTTCAGCATTAGCAAGCAGAGTTGTGTCATCTGCATAACAAAGGTTGTTAATGAGTCTTCTCCAATCCTGATGCCGTGTTCTTTTTCATAAAGTCCAGCTTCTTAGGTTATTTGCTCAGCATAGCAATTGAAGTGATATGGTGAAAGTATACAGCCCTGACACACATCTTTCTCAACTTTAAACCCAGCAGTGTTTCCTTGTTCTGTTTGAGCAACTGCCTCCTGTTCATGTACAGATTCCTCATGGTTATAATTAGGTGCTCTGGTAATCCCATTCTAGGCATCAGTGAGCTAAAGTGGACGGGCATGGGCCCTTTTGAGTCAGATGATCGTATGGTCTACTATGTTGGGAATGACAAACTAAAGAGAACTGGGGTTGCATTCATCATCAAAAAAGACGTCTAAAGATCTGTCCTAAAATACAGTGCTATCTGTGATAGAATAATATCCATATGCCTACAAGGAAGGCCAGTTAATATGACTATTATTCACATTTATACATCCACCACTAAAGCCACAAATGAAGATAGGGAAGATTTCTACCAGCTTCTGCAATATGAAATAGATCAAACATGCAACCAGGACATACTGATAATTACTAGTGACTGGGATGCAAAAGTTGGAAACAAAGAAGAAGGCTCAGTAGTTGGAAAATATAGTCTTGGTGACAGAAATGATGCAGGAGATCGCATGATAGAATATTGTCAGACCAATGACCTTTTCGTAGCAAATACATTTTTTCACCAACATAAACAGTGGCTATACACATGGACTTCACCAGATGGAGCATACAGGAACCAAATTGACTACACTGTGGAAAGAAATGATGGAAAAGCTCCATATCAAATGTCAGAATAAGACCAGGTGCTAATAGTGGACCAGACCACCAACTTCTCATATGCAAGTTCAAACTGAAGCTGAAGAAAATTAGAACAAGTGTACGAGAGCCAAGGTATGACCTTGACTATATCCCATCTGAGTTCAGAGGCCACCTCAAGAATAGGTTTAGTGCATTAGACACAAAAGATAGGAGACAAGACGAGTTGTGGCATGACATCAAAGATATCATTCAGGAAGAAAGCAAAAGGTTATTAAAAGACAGGAAAAAAAGAAAAAAACAAATTACATGTCAAAAGAGACTCTGAAACTTGCCCTTGAATGTCAAGCAGCTAAAGTAAAAGGAAGACATGGTGAAGTTAAGGAACTAAACCAAAGATTTCAGAAGGCAGCTCGAGAAGATAAAATCAAATATTATTACGGCATGTGCAGAGTTGGAGACAGAAAGCCAAAAGAAAAGAACACACGGTGTTTCTCAAGCTTGAGGAATTGGAGGAAAAAATCAAGCCTCAGGTGGAAATAGTGAAAGATTGTACAGAGAAAATATTAAATGATGCAGGAAACATCAAAAGAAGATGGAAGGAATACACAGAGTCATTATACAAAAAAAAAATTGGTGGCTGACCAACCATTTCAAGAGGTTGCATATGATGAGGAACCAATGTTATGGAAGGACAAAGTGGAAGCTGCCTTGAAGGAATTGGCAAAACATGGGGCTCCAGGAATTGATGGAATACCAGTAGAGATCTTTCAACAAACAGATGCAGCACTGGAGGTGCTAACTTGTTTATGCCAACAGATTTGGAAAACAGCTACCTGACCAACTTGGAAGAGGTCCATATTTGTGCTTATTCCCAAAAAAGGGATCCAAATGAATGTGGAAACTATCGAACAATATTAATATCACACACAAGCAAAATATTACTAAAGATCATTCAAAAGCAACTCCAGCAGTATGTAGACAGGGAACTGCCAGAAAATCAAGCCAGATTCAGAAGAGGTTGGGGAACCAGGGTCATCATTGCTGATGTCAGGTGGATATTAACCAAAAGCAGAGAATATCATAAAGATGTCTGTCTATGTTTCATTGCCTATGCAAAGGGAAACATTAAGGCAGAGTATATATTATCTGCTAACCAGATTCACAGAGGTGTGTAAAAGCATCATCTAGTGAGACAGTGCTATGAGAAAAATGCTGGGACCACTGATGAACTTAGTTTCGAAGACCTAAACAATGATGAGCCAATGATGGTAACTGGGAAATGCAAGATTTCTCGACCTGAGAAATCTTTCAATGTAACTTAAAACATGACTGTTATAACAAGTAGTCATGTAGTTGACTACGTGATAAAATTCATGTCCTTTTTAATTAAACATAGCAAACCTTTTTAAATAGTTTAAATAATATATTAGGAGTAGTACATGTCATACTTAATATGAAGATGGCATATTGGAAGCTTAGCCATAAAAATTAGGAATTAGAAAACAATTTTGAGAAATTAAGATAATAAGGAGAGATTTGCATATTCACCTACAGGAATTTTAAATAATGTAGTATTGTAAATTAGATAACTAGATCAACAAATCAGAATATAAATTTCTAGAAATAAAAAATAGATACAATAAAGAAATTTTTGTGATTTTGCGAAGGGACCATAACACTTTACAAAAACTGTTGATTTTTTAATTCCTTCGTATTTCTCAGGAAGAACGTTTCTTTCCTTAATTATTTTCTAGAGTGAATGCCATGCTCTCTAATTGGAGGGTTTAGTCTTGTTTACCACTGTACTGAAACTCAAGTCATCTTGATGTCTGTTAAGCCTATTTCAGAGTTTCTAAAATATTTCATTTTATGAATAAAAATAGGTTATCACATTCTCAGCATTGTCATTGACTCACTGTCTTGTCTGGAGCAATTATATTACTTTCAGTACTCACCATCTCTATTCCTAAAAATAAGAGTCAGAATGTAGAGGCTATTAGAATGATATACACAGTAGCTTCAACTCTCATTCCCATGAGCAAATATTTCACAATAGGGCAGACCTATCCTCCCTTCCTAAGAGTCAGTAAAGATATAGGAGTTGATTTGTATAACATAACACTTTGTTCTCAAAAGTGTTATATAATATGAACATTGTACCCAAAGTGTTACATAACATGAATTTACCACATTTAAAAGGTTAATCTATGGGAGAAGGACCTGGCAATCCACTCCCAAGGGATTCCCAAGGGAATCCCGAAACAGTCAGCCATTGAAAACCCTATGAGGGTCGCTATGAGTCGGATACCGACTTGACGGCACCTAACAACAACAACAACAAAAGGTTAATCTAAGGTTTATACATTGTGCATAAAGACAGTGCACCAGTATGTGAATATTTCATCTTTTTTCCTACAAGCTTCAGAAGAATTGTAGTAATACAAACCAGAAGCTTTGTAACCTTGTGTTGTTGTTGTTAGGTGCCGTCGAGTTGTCTCTCACTCATAGCGACCCTCACAGGGTTTTCAATGGCTGATTGTTTCAAGATTGCCTCGGGAGTGGGTTGCCACGTCCTTCTCCCATTTTTGGGGTGCTGGGAATTGAACTCAGGACCTCAAAGACTGCAGAGCGGCACTCTACCAACTGAGCTAAATCCCAGCCCCTTTGTAACCTTAGTAATGTTGAAAACTAATGGCTGAGATAAGTTCTTGTAATTGAACTAGTCCTGTAGGTCCCTGTGCAATGAGATATAAAGCACATGTTTGAGTGAAGGGTAACTTCCAAGGTTTGAACTACAGCAGCTGAAAAGATGGTAATGTTATTTATGAAGGTACTACTTTGTATATTAATTATCAAGGTATTTATCTAATAACCAGACCCACAAGGGTAGAGGAGAGCATCATCTAGTGAGGACTGGACTATGAGAAGCAAACACACGGTTAAATTCTAGATTTAAAGATCAAAAAGATCCTGGCATGGTGCTACACACTCGTTATCCCAGCACTCAGGAGACTGAGGCAGGAGGATTGATGTGAGTTCAAGTCCAGTCTGATTTACATAGCAAGTTGCAGTTTGGCCTAGGCTATACAGTGAGAGCCTGTCTCAGCAACCATAACAAAAGATCAAGAAGAGGTGACTAGCCTCAGGAAACTGAGAACAGCAGAGTGACTGTATCATGGAAGCCAACTGATGAAAGAGATCAAGTAGGGCAAAGAACAACTGAGAGCTGCTGAGTAGCCAAGAGAAGAGGACTGAGGTCTGTCAATTCAATTTCTTGACATGGAGGTTGTTGGTAACATTGGCCAGGGCAATTCCAGTGGAGAATGGAGTGGCACATGTATTTTTGTGTTGTTCTCTGAAATATAGGATCAGTCTGCCTTTAGTTTACTTACAAGATAGCGCTGTATTTTCAGCATCTAGGACAGATTCTTTTAAGACACTGTCACTCCCTTGTTGCTGTTAAGTGCTGTGGACTTGGGCCCAATGCATAGTGACCCTGTGTACAACAGACGAAACACTACCTGACACTGAGCCATGCCTGACACTGTTGTCAGTGCTTCTTTGCTAATTCATAAGGTTTTCATTGGGTGATTGTTTTGCGGAGTCAGCTACCAGGTTCTTCTCCCAAGCCTGCAGCACCCAATATTCCCAGTCTCCTATTCAAATACTAACTAGAACTGACCCTGCTTAGCTTCTGAAATCTGAGGGGATCAGATACCATAGTGGTACAGCTGCCGGCACGTTACTTCCTTAAGTTTTGGAAAATTCCTTCAGGAGAATGAAGCTATGTAAATTTATAGGCAGTTAAAAAATGTTCACATCATTTACTTTGGGACAGAATTTCCAGGTTTTCTATTTATTATACTTTTGTAAGGGCTGGGGTTTAGCTCAGTTGGTAGAGTGCCTGCTCTGCACTCTTAAAGGACCCAGGTTTGATCCCCAGCACAGCAAAAACAGGAGAAGGAAGTGGCAATCCACTCCCCAAAACGATCCTGAAACCATCAGCCATTGAAAACCCTGGGAGGGTCAGTATGAGTTGGACCCAACTCAATGACATCTAACAATGACATACTTATTTAAATGGGCTGAAAAGCATGAATTATCGTATGAAAACATATTCGTTGATGGGAGCATCAATTTTAGATATGACCAAATAATACTGCTTTTGGAACAGTTTGAATGAAATGTGATTAATTCTTAATCCTTTTAATTTTAATTATTTTTTGTACTTTTGTTATAGTATATAATAAAAATGTGTACTCTATAAATCATAGAAATTAAGAACATGGATAATCAGGAGAGTTATTTTGGGGATATTTATGAATGAGTATTTTAGATGCTTTTTTGGGGTAGGGTTGTATTGGAGATTAAATCCAGAGCCTTGCATATGCTTAGCAACTGTTCTGCCACTGAGCTGGCTCTAGCCCACTAGATGCATTGATATTTTAAAAGCATTTTTAATATAATGTCAAAATCAAATTATCAAAGACTAAGGTTTTTTTCTTTGACAGTAGAAATCTTATTAAAATTATTTTTAAAATCAATTTTCTTGACAGGCATAATTTGTGTGTGTGATGTCAATGTGTATTTCAAGTTAGGACTTACATGGATCAGTTTGTCAATGAGATGATGAACAGCACCATACGTTCTTCCATCTTCCCACCTCTCACATCCACTCCTACATCTTCTTAACTTCATTTTCAGATCTACCTTCTTTTTCCTGTCCATCTGTCACCATTCAGGGTAGGTTATGGTCATATCTTACTTGAATTACTGCAGCTAACCTTCAAACTAATTTCTCGCCTCTAGTCTTTATCTTTTCCAACTAATCAGAAGATTCTAAAATCACCTAATTCTTTACAACAATATGATACTTGGTTATTACTTCTATAATAAAGTCCAAAAGATTTTACATGACCTACAAGACCTTCATGATCTGAATTACATTGAACCTGTAGATCAATTAGGAAATAATTACCAACCAATATTGAATTTTCCAGTCCACTAATATGGTATATCTATTTATTAGGGTCATGTTTAATTTCTCTCATTGTTTTGTAGTGTTTTATTACAGAGGTTTTTCACATCTTTTGTTAGAAGCCTTTTTTTTAAAAAAAATTTCTAGTACTCTATTACTACCATAATTCAGTATTACTCTTGTATCCTGTTAGTTTGCAAAAATTCAGTTGAGTTCTAGTATTTGCTTTGTGAATTCTCAGATTTTTCACCTAAACAGCTATCTTCTCTTTTTTCTGCCTTTTATTCCTCTCCTCCTGCAATTTGTCTCCCTTTTCTTCTCTGTCTCCCTTTCACTTCCCTCTCTCCCTCTGTTATTTCAGTGAGTAGGCCCTCCAGTACAGTGCTAAATAGAAGTGATTCAGGTGGATGGTCTTCCCTTATCCTAACGTCTAAAAGAAATGATAGTCTTTTGCATGAGATATGGTATTAGCTGTACATTTTTCATAGATGCCCTAGGAGACCCTATGTGTATTTGAGGAGTTCCCCCTACTATTACCAGTTAGCTAAGAATTTTGTTCTGTTTTCTTCTTCTTCTTCCTCTTCCTCTCTTTCTCTTCCTTCTCCTTCTCCTCCCCTCCCCCTCGTCCGCCACCTCCCCTCCTCCTTTTCCCCCTCTCCCTCCTCCCTCCTCCTCTTTCCTCTTTTGTTTTTTAAAGACAGGGATTCCCTGTGTAGCCCATGCTGGCCTTCCACTCAAAGATCCTCCTGCCTCAGTCTCCTGAGTGCTGGGATTACATGTGTGCACCATCACACCCAGTTTCCTAGGAGTTTATAAATGAATATTGAATTTTTCTGCATCAATTGAAATGATCTTTCTCCCATGGACTGTTAATACATTGAATTACATTGATTTTTGAATGTTCAGCCTTGCATTCCTAGGATAAGCTTTACTTAGTCACAGTGTGTTACTTATGTATACATTGTTGGATTCAGTTTGCTAATGTTTTGTTAAAGTATTTTTTTACATCAACATCCATAAGAGGCATTGGTCCAGTACTTCTCTGTTGCAGTGGCTTTGTCAGGTTTTGTGTGAGGGTTTTGCTGGCCTCCTCAAACAAGTCAAGCAGTGCTCCCCCCAGCCTTTTGACAATACTTGCATAATTATTACTATTTCTTCTTTAACTGAAGGAATTTACCAGTGAAGCAGCCTGAGCTTTCTTTTGAAAGTTTTTTTTCATTCATTGATAGAAATGTTGTCATCCATCAGCAGTTGATATCTAATGGCATTAAAACAAGCAACAACAAAGCCTTTGAAAGGTTCTGAGCCTTGTAGAGTGGGGCTACAGGGGCTGTAGGGTGGATGGCAGTAACTAAAGGTAGGAAAGCCAGCTAGACATTCACTGCAGTTTGACTGCTAATAAGCTTTTGCAGTTTTAGAAAAGTGACATGATCTTTTTTTACCTAAATATATTTTCCATCAAGCAATTTTCCCAAGTATTGGCAAAAATCATTTTCATACACCTTCGTTACACCTAATGGTGGCTTAAGTAATTCTTATTATAATGCTACTTAAATATGTGTGGGTATGAAACTCAGGCTTATAGTTCTGGTATAGCTATAAACCAAGACAAATCTAAAATTCAACATAAGTAAAACTTTAAACCCAACATAAATTCAAATCAACATTAATGTAATAGGGACCCAGACTTAAGATAGTACATTTCTTCTGTTACAAGGCCAGAGACAGTATTATTAAGAACCTGGACTCTAGAGTAAGACTTCGGCTAAATTTTAGGTCTGCCACTCACTTTGTGCAAATGACTTAATTTGTGCCTTATAAGATAAGGATAATCTAACTTAGTCAAATTAGGATTATTGGTATAATTAGGATTATTAGTATGTCAAGCTCTAGAACAGTGCCTGATAAATAAAATTAACCAATAAATATTAGGCATAATAATAATTGGTTCTGTACTGTAGATCTACCAAGACCTAATAATCAATGTTGGGCTTAATGGTAGAACATCTAATTCTGTATTTAATGTGTTACTGACTTTGACTTTAATAATATAAATACTAATGTATAGAATGTCTCCTATTTAGGTTAACAGTATAGTGTTAATAACATCATAGCTTTGTTTATTGATTTGGCATAATCAAATTTTATACATAAGCCTAAACTCTGCCAGCTAGTTCTCTTTGAATTGATAACTCTGTAAAGCTGAATATCTACTCCAATCATAGCCCATATCAGATATGGGAAAATACTATGCAAAGTCATTTTTCATTCCTGAAAATGTAGAAAAAGCATTTTTTTCCCAGCATTTTTTAAAACCATTAGGCTGATGAAGGAAATTGGTAGAATCTGGAAACTATTTATTCTCAGCATTTGAGAACGTTTTGTCTTATTGATTCCATTTTGTATTAAACTTAGAATATATTGAAGTATATTGATAACTATTCTTTGCATCTTGGACTCAATCTATTTAATTGCTTTCTGTATCAGGTAATTATATCTCATAACTACCAGTTAACACTGGTGGCCAGGTTGATATAGATTAATAGTAATACTGGAAAAATACTTTCATTTTATGATACTTGCAAAGAAATTTAAGAGCCTCTTCATAAGATTGCTGTTGAATTTTAGAATGTGGTAAAACTAACTTGTGATTAATACCTGTTGATTATTAAAGGATGGTGAATATTATAGACTTAATTACATGTATAAGCTTTAATAAAATTTATAATTCAATTTTGTCTTTCATTTGTTTTAATTATAACATTTTTTTTCTGGCTGCAGGACCTTCAGCAAAGATTGTGTTTACTATTGCATAGCAGCATTTACCTAGTTCTTTTGTGTTCTTCAACCTTTTATAATTTTGTGCCTTGATTCTGCTACATTTTTACATATTGTAAGTGTCACAACATCTTCATTTGCATATGGTGCCATAAAGTATGTACTTTTCTGTAAGCATGTAACATCATTTATTTCAGCTCCCTTTTTTTCTCCATACCCAATGACACTTAAAAACTACACCACCATCAATCACATTATGCCATTTTCATGATGTCAAATCACAATGCCTTTTGTTTGAAATTAGTACAGAAAAAGAAGTTTTAAACTTATATCTACTAAAAGAATATTCCCCACATTTCTGTCAGCTTGTCATGCCTTAGGGGCTTGCATGTTGCTGGGATGACGAAAGCCATGCCACTGGTATCTCAGATACCAGCAGGAACACTCATGGTAGACAGTTTTTACCTGAGCTTCTAGACTGAGACATACTAGGAAGATGGACCCGGCAGCCCACTCCTGAAATAATTAGCTCTTGAAAACCCTATGCATGACAGACAAACACTGTCAGATAACAGTGCTGGAAAGTAAGGCCCCCAGGCTGGAAGGTATTCAAGAAATGACTTGGGAAGAGTTGCCTCCTCAGAATATGGGCCACCTTTATAGTGGGAATGGTGTACAGTCCCTGAGACCTCCTTTTGCTGATGTCGCACCACTCAAAATGAGAAGAAACATGGCTACAACAATGGGCTCAAACATAAAAAGATCATGTACATGGCACAGTGATGGGTAGTGTTTCATTCCATTGTACATAGGGTTGCTATGAGTTGGATCCAACTCGACAGCATCGAACAAAAAAGAATGCAGCATGAACAGGTTTCCCAATAAAGTTGTTGTTGTTGTTGTTGTTGTTAGGTGCCGTCGAGTCGGCATCCGACTCATAGCGACACTCATAGGGTTTTCAATGGCAGACTGTTTCGGGATTGACTTGGGAGTGGATTGCCAGGTCCTTCTCCCATTTTTGCGGTGCTGGGAATTGAACTCAGGACCTCAGAGACTGCAGCGCAGTGCTCTACCAACTGAGCTAAATCCCAGCCCCTCCCAATAAAGTAGAAGTTGTATAATGTCATTAAAGGTGGTTACGAGCCCTGATATGAGTCTCAATACAAAGACAAAGGGGTGTTGAAATTACATGGCAATACTCAGAGACAGGTGATTGTTTTAAGGATCCCTGATATACTTTATTCAGGGCCTAGCACATGTCAGGCAAGTACTCTATCACTGAACTGCACCTCCAGCCCCTCTGGAGCTCTGGCCATCATGTCTTTTTCCAGGCAGGACGAAAGGACAAAAAGAGCAAAGGCAAAACTCATATAAGTCTGTAATTCAAAGAGCTTTCCTACACCACTGGTGGCTTCCAGAATTGAGTCCAAAAGCCACCCCCTTTTCCAGGGAAGCCAAGAAAGGTTCTGGTTGAGCAAGCACCTTGCTGTCCCAACAAAATGGGACTCCATAAGGAATAAGAGAGAGTTGACAGAGGGTAGGCAAATAGCAGACTGTCATACCAGTCAAATAGCTCTTATGTCTTAAGAAGCTCAAAACAAACACACAAACCAATCTTTTTCTTTAGCCTACATTTCTACTTTAACCAAAGTTATATAAAAGGAACATAATTTAAGTCAGTCCCTAAGTTGTTAAGAGTATGGAGGAAGTCATGATGATCATTTTAGGCTTAGAGATAATTAGTGACTTGTCTGAGGCCACAGAAGGCAGTTCTCGGCCTAGAATTTTAAATTCCTAACTCCCACACCAGTCATTGTTCTCTCCATCTACTCCACTGCTTCATCAGCTTGGGCTGTTCATGGATTACATGTTGTGCCTCCCTGATCCACAAATCTGAAATTCTAAAGGCTCCAGAATCTAAAACTTTTTGAATGTTGACATGACAGTTCAAGAAGTTTTAAGTTTCAGAGTATTTTAGATTTTCAGATTAGTAATGATTGACTGGTAGCAAAATCCAAAATGTCTGAAATCTGAAATAATTCTGGTCCTAAGCATTTTGGGTAAGGGATTCTCAGCCTGTACTCTCGTACATACATAACGCATCTCTGTTTTGCTTACGTCATTTGTGAGAAAGCCCTCTAATCCCATGGATGATTATAAAAGTCATCAGAGGAAATGTCATGTTTTTTATTCGAGGGTGTTTTATGTTTGCTTTGTTGGTGTTGATAGTGCTGGTGGTATTTTATACGTTCATTCTTCACTCATTTATTCAGCGTTAACTGTACTCCAGACAATAGATTATAATGCCTAAAAGAGCAGGGCATGTCTTGTTAATTTCTATTTCCCAAGTAGGTCCTCACTGATGAATGAATAATTAAGTCATAGTCCCTGCCCTCAGAATCCTCAGTCAAGTCTGGAAGACAGGCAGGAAAGTCAATGGTAATAGGACAGTAAAAGTAAATTCCTCAAGCAATGATGGAGACATGAGTGAAGGGAAGCTAAGTAAACCCCAGGGGGAAAGGGCCTTTGAAACAACTTCAGCAGAAAGTGGCCCCAGTTTCAGTCTTGAAGGAGTGTTCCAGGTGAAGAAAGAGAAGGACTGTGTGTCAAGTCAAAGAATAAGTTTTTTAGAGGCTTAGTGGGAGTGAGAAACTGTTAGAGAACAGGGAACCACAGAAAGTATGGGAAGACCCTGGGAGTAGGAAGGCTTGAGAAGTAGCCGTGGCCACAACCCAGAGACCTCAGTAATGTATTGAAGAGTTTGAACTTTCCGATTCCACTGATGGGGAGCCACAGGGGCAGAGTGGGAAATGGAGTCTCAGATACGCATTTTGGCATGGCCGCCTCACATTGCAGTGAGGCACCCCCTGCACCCGTGGTGGCAGATGACAAGGGCAGACCAAACTAGTCATGAAGATGTCTCTGCCTCCCTGCCCAGTTCCCTGGGATCTCTCCCTTGGCAAACCCTTGTCAGTCTTTCAGCTCACTTGCAGACTCCAGTGTGCTCGTTTCGCTGTTCCTACCCATCTTGTCCTTACTGTCACCCAGCTGAGGACTCATATCAAGTGACTCTGACTCTTGCTCATTACTCCTATTTGGTATTTGCTTACCATTTGACTTATGGGACTCAGATGGTGGAATATTATCAGACATGCCTTCTACCTCCAATTGTGAGATGGCAGGCAGTATTTCAGGAATTTCAGACAATAAGAGGTAGGAAGCCTTCTCCTAAGAGTGGCTGCAGCACCAACCCCCAGGGTACCCATCCTTGCTTTTGTTCTACACCTTGCCTCTCTGGCAAGTCACCTTCAAGCCTGCTCTGCCTACTATGCTAAAGACTTCCTTCTCTACTTCCTAAGTTTAGCACCTCTTTCTCTCCTTGGATTCTCATTTGCCTTGTTTCTGGTGCTCAGCAGAGGGTTGACTTCCCTCTTCTACCCCTTCTCTGACATCCACGCGAGAGTGGATCCAAACTTCCTTCTTGGCTCTGTCTCTTGTAATGAAGTTGAGTGGAAGGTGACATTGGAAGTGTACCCTCTTGGTTAATGCCAGTAGTGAACATATTTTATTATTAAGGGCCGACTGAACTTCTATTACTTTGGAAGGAAACTGTGCCATGAAAAAGTTTCTCTCTTTTTCTATTGTTTTTGTTTTGTTTTGTTTTGTTTGTTTGTTTTGGTGTAGGCATTATTATAGCCATAAAAGAAACTGATAAATTTTTACTTTTTTACCATATTCTGCATATATGCAGTGATATTAACAAGATGAACTTTTGTAGTCCTCCCCCCAATGTTAAGACCTCACTTTATAGCCTGGGCTGGCCTCAGAATTCCATCAATCTTCCTGCCTAAGCCTCCAGAGTGCTGCGATTACAAGTGTGTGTAACCACACATGGCTAAGTAAAGTTTGTTTTTTTTTTTTTGGTACTGGGGGTTGAACCCAGGGCCTTGCACTTGCATGCTCTGCAAGTACTAGACCACTGAGCTGCACCCTTAGCCCATATTTTTACTTTTCTGAGACAGGGTCTTGCTAAGGTATGCAGACTGCCTCTTGTCTCGAACTTGCAATCCTCCTGCCTCCATGTCCCGAGCCACTGGGATTACAGGCGTGCACCACCGCACCCAGCTAAAAGTTTTGAAGTGCATTTCTTTTTTATACCAAATGATCATAGTTGGAAAAAATTGAAATGTGGGAATGTCTTGGGTAATAATGCCTTCTTATTCTGATTATTTCCCTTTAGGAAAGATACTGCTGATCCTGTAACATGGAGGATTGTCTTCATACCTCATCTGAGAATCTGTCCAAATTGGTCAGCTGGGCCCACAGCCATGGGACCATTTGCAGCCTCATTCCAAACCTGAAACACTTGCTTTCTGAAGGTTCTCATGGGAACCTGACTGCAATGTGGGGCTGTAGTGCTGGCCATGCTTACCACTGGCCACTAACAGCTACTTGCAGAGCTGGGTCTCAAGAGAGGGTCTGTTTCCAGGACAACCGAAGTTTTAACTCTGATAGTCCCAGTATAATTGGGGTGCCTTCTGAGACACAGACTAGCCCTGTGGAGAGGTATCCTGGGAGAACGGTGAAAGCAAAGCTGGACTGTAACCGGACCAGAGACTCTTGTGACTTCTCTTATTGCAGTGAGCCCTCTGAACTGGATGAAGCTGTAGAAGAATATGAAGATGAAAACACCCTGTTTGATATGGTTTGTGAGTCTTCTGTTACAGATGAGGATAGTGACTTTGAACCCCAAACCCAGAGACCTCAAAGCATTGCTCGCAAAAGGCCAGGAATCCCGTCTTCCCTCCATTCAAGCTCCCAGGTGCAGATGGTTGATGAATGCAGCAATGACGTCATCATCAAAAAAATCAAACAAGAGATTCCAGAAGATTATTACATTGTGGCGAATGCAGAGCTGACTGGAGGGGTAGATGGACCAGCCCTTTCATTGACACAGATGGCAAAACCCAAGCCTCAGACTCATGCTGGTCCTTCCTGTGTAGGGTCTGCTAAGCTGATTCCCCACGTAACGTCTGCCATCAGTGCAGAGTTAGACCCACATGTCATGTCCGCGTCTCCGTCTGTGATCTCCAGACCAGTCATCCCCAAGACTGCTAGGGTATCTCTGGCTTCACCAAACAGAGCACCCCCTGGTGCCCATGGCACCACCCAGCAGGTGGTCATGCAGATGCCTGTGAGCACATCCCATCCTAACAAACAGATCAGTATCCCTTTGTCTGCCCTGCAGCTGCCTGGACAGGATGAGCAAGTTGCTTCGGAAGACTTCCTGCCCCATCTGCCCAGCCAGGTCTCCTCCTGTGACGTCGCCCTTTCTCCCTCCGTTAACACAGAGCCTGAAGTGAGCTCTAGTCAGCAGCAGCCCCCCGTTGCTCCAACTATCACCACTGAGGCCACAGCACAGTGCATACCAGGTATGGTCATCCACGTACCTCAGACAATTCTGCGCCGTAAGCACTTCTAAAACCACTGGTTCAGTTTGTTAGGAGGCAGTGCTTTTGCATTCCAAGGTGGAAATAATAAAATGTATTATATCCAGGTGATACTATGAAGGAAGTCCATCTTGAGTTAAGAGCATCCATCCAGTTGATGTACCTCAGGGCTGAGAAGGCAGCTGTAAGATTGTGCTCTTGATAGTACACAGCTAGGTTGCAGGTTGACTTCTGACCTTAAACTGAATTTTTTTATAGTGAAGTTATTTTTGAAAAACAAATTTTAATCCTTTCCTGTCAGAGTATTTAGTTGGTATTTGAAATCACATGATGGTAGGTCAGGCATATGATGACAGTAGATCTGATGTTTTTTCATTATTTATTTGAATTAACTTTATATTGCTATTCATTTTCATTGGTATGGTACTTTAAGACAAGTTTTTTTTTTTTTAATGCAACATGCATTTCTAAAAGAAACATTTGATCTCTTCTCTCAAAATTTAAAACTTCTATTTCTGGAGTATGTCAGCCTAACTGGAGTGGATGGAGAGGGTGGAATAATTCTATGAGGTCCTTACACCTATAATTCTAACATTCTAATGATCTTTAACTTAAACATTAAGTGTTCATTTAATCTGGGGTTTGGTTCCCATGCTTTTAGGTTCACGATTCAAATCTAATACACCAGAAGTAGAAACATAGGCAAAGATGGACATGCAAAGAGAGAAAGCAGAAATCTGTGGCACATTGTGGTCCTTCTCAAAAAAAGCCCATGTATTTTTGGGAAAGCCTCCTAGAAGCCTAAGGCACCTGTGCCTTTGGCCTGAAACTTCCTAGAATTAAGTTGCTTTTAAAAACGTGCTTTTCCAATTTCAGTGTCAACCATAGGACCCCAGAAAAAACTTTCCATTTATGATTTTTCTAGCACGGTCATAATGTTACAAGTGAAGTGTACACAGAAAATATTCATGTCATTTAATTGGTGTTTAAAAATTATGCTGATGGAAAATTATGTTTTTCAGTTTAGTCCTTTTTCTTTTTTAAAAACACAGCTTTATTGAGCTATAATTCACATACCATAAAATTCTCTCTTTTAAACTGTACAAGTCAGTGGGTTTTGATATCTCCACAGAGTTTTGCAGCCATCACCATTACCAAAATTCAGAAGGTTTTCATCACCCCCAAAAGAAGTGCCATACTCATTAGCAGTTAACTCTTCCCTTCTGCCCAGACTCTAGCAGCCAATAATCAACTTTCTGTCTCTGTGGATTTAATTATTAGGTACATTTAGGACAAATGTAACTTTTGTGACTGCCTTCTTGCATTTAGCATGTTTACAAGGTTAATCCATGTTATATCATTTCTTTTTATTTCCAATTAATATTTCATTGTGTGAATCTACCGTATTTTATTTTTCTTTTCATCACCTGATGGACGTTTGGATTGTTTCTGTCTTTTGTTGATTATAATGCTACTATGAACATTTCTACATAAATTTTTCATCTTTCTTGGGCGACTAGCTAGGAGTGGAATTGCTGGGTCCTTTGGTAACTGTGTATAACTTTCTGAGAAGTTATACCTGTTTTGTAAAACAGCTCTACTATTCTGCAGTCTTAACTATTAATGCATAAAGGTTTCTTTTCTCTACATTGCTACCCCCAAAAAATTATAGCTATCCTATTAGGTGTGTAAGCCTGCAGCCATAGCCCTGTGGCATCCGATCCCGTCAGATCTCGGAAGCTAAGCAGGGTCGGGCCTGGTTAGTACCTGGATGGGAGACCGCCTGGGAACACCAGAAGCTGTAGTCTGGGAGAAGGACCTGGCAACACCCTCGCAAAAATCAATCTGCCATTGAAAACCCTATGAACGGCAGAGAAGCACTGACAATAGTGTTCCCCTGTTGTACAAAGGGTCGCTATGAGTTGGACACCGACTCGAGGGCACCTAACAACAACAAATTAGGTGTGTAAAGTAGTATCTTATTATAGTTTTGATTTGCATTTTTAAAAAATTGTTATTATTGTTGTTGTAGCACTTGGAGGTTGAGCCCAGGGCCTTGCACATACGTTAGAAGTGCTCTACCACTGGACTGCATCCCCAGTCTCCTCTTTTTAGTTTTTTTTTTTTTTTTTTTGTCTTGAGACAGTCTTGCTAAGTTACACAGGTGGCAGGCTGCCTTTGGCCTGGAATTTGCAATCCTCCTGCCTTTGCCTCTCAAGTCACTGCGATTACAGGCATGTGCAATTCTGCCTGGCTTGATTTGCATTATTTTAATGATCATTTTTTTTTTTCCAGTACTGGGGTTTGAACCCAGGGCCTTGAACTTGCTCAGCCCACTTTTTTACTTTTTGAGACAGGGTCTCGCTAAATTACTCAGACTGCCTCTGGTCTACAACTTGGATCCTCCTGCCTCTGTCTCCCAAGTCACTGGGATTACAGGTGTGGCCATCGCACCTGGCTCAATGAGCATTTTTATGTGCTTGTTGGCCGTTTGTATCTTCTTTTGAGAAATATCTGTTCAGATACTTTGCCAATTTTTAAATTAGTTTTTTTTTTATTGGTGAATTATAAAAAGTCTTTATGTATTCTGGATGTAAGATCCTTATCACAGTATGTTGTTAGGTGCCCTCAAGTCATGTCTGACTCATAGCGACCCTCATGGGGTTTTTAATGATTGATTGTTAGGGATTGCCTTGGGAGTGGATTGCAGTGCTGGGAATCTAACCCAGGACCTCAGAGACTGCAGAGCGGCACTCTGCCAACTGAGCTAAATCCCAGCCCCTATCACATGTATGGTTTACACATATTTTCTCCCATTCTGTGGTTTGACATTTTCTTTAAAAATATTTTAATTATTTAATGATGTGGTCTTCAATAATCTTCACATCACTAGCATGTCTTTATTAGACTAGTGAACATCTTTGTACTAGAAAATCTAATTTTTGATATATGTAGGCTATAAGTGATAACTTTCCATTTAAATAGTTAGTTTATGTCTCCTTCCTGTTTGCCTTGCCTTGCCTTGCTTTTCCCTCCCCTCCCCCCACCCTTTTCCCCTTTCCCTCCCTCCTTTCCTCCCTCCCTCCCTCCCTTCCTCCTTTCTTCCTTCCATTATTAGACAGCCTGGCAGAGTTATAAATCACAATTGTATTTTACAAAGTGATCCAGTGTGCTCAAGCTGATTACTAAGACTGCTGCTTGTGATCCACACTAATTTATTGGCAAAGCAATCCAAGACACAGAGCTCTAAACTGCATTCTGGATATAAGATCCTTATGTCCTTATATCTTTGAGTGTCTGTTGATTGATAGACTGACTGACTGATTGATTGATTGATTGAGACAGGATCTTGCTGTGTAGTCCAGACTGGCCTGGAACTTGCTGTGTAGACCAGGTTGGCCTCATCTTGGGTTGATCCTTTTGCCTCAGTCTCTGGAATGCTGGGATTACAGGCATGCGCCACCATGCCTGGATTTGAGTGTCCTATTATATAATGATTTAGAAAAGAAATTCAACCTATTTTGGGAAAAAAAATACTGTTAATCTTTTTATTATTGCACATACTACGTTCTTTTAAGTTTTTTGCCCTTTATTGAAGTTGTACTTTTTGTAATAGCTATAAAAGGCAGGGATGACTCAGGATAGCACATAATACAATCATGAACTGTGATTTGACTTTACTCTCATAAGGAAGATTGCTTTGGTTTGGAGTTAAACTCTCAGGAAAAGCAATGTGAAGAACTGATAATGGGAATTTCCTCATGTTCTGGTCCATTATTCAATGGAAAGGCATCATATTGGCAACATATCGTTAGAGAAACATGTGGACTGGAAACAACAATAAGATAAAATCCTGATTGACATTTTTCTCTTGTGCGAGATATGTAAAGTTAGCATTTAATTTACCTTTGTTTCCTAGAGTCCAAGCTAGGTGCTGTGGTCTAAAATTTAACTTATTTGTGTTTTCATGTTTATTTATTGTAGACAATCTATATTTAAACAGATTTTTAAAACATATAGGATCCAGCATGTTCAAATGTATGTGAATCACTCTACAGATGGACCTTACACAGTTAATGTGTAAAGTACATTTGGGACTAAGCGAGAAATGTTCTGAAAGTACTAGCTGAAAGCTAAATCAGACTCTTAAAATGGATACTGTGGAGGCTTGAGTCTTATCAGATCATTGCAGAAATGCTGCATATCTGTAAATAATATTTTATAAATAATTTGATAAATGACGGAGTCAGCCAGAAACAAAGAGAAATTGTTCCGTTCTGTTTAGTCGTACTGATGCCATTTAAATTCTCTTCCCCTAGTGGAAAATCGTCCTTATTTATGTTCAGAACTGAATTCATAAAGTTATAAAATGTTAATCAAGGTGTGAATAGAATCATTAATTTTCATGTCATTCCTGCCATACTGCTCAATACAAACAAGTAAAGTGGACATACATTATTAGATTTATTGCCTATCAGCCAGTAGCGTGGATCCCATTAATTTTTAAGTTTTTTAATATAAATTTGGTACATTTTTCATATTGAAATTTAAATCCCTACTGCATCCTGAGTTAAGTTTTTTTATGTGTATATTTCTTAATTATATTTCCATATGTATGGTTTCCTTAAAGATTGTGTGCAAGGACCCCTTTTATTGATCAGCTCTTTCCCTAGAAATTTTATGGTAACAAGCAATTTTTGCTTTTCAGTTTTATAACATTTTTTCTTTTGAAAATATACATTTTTACCTTTTTCTAATAAATTAATATATTCTTTACATACAGTCATGTGTCACCTGACAATGGGAGTACATTCTGAGAAGTGTATCATTAGGCAGCTTGTCATTGACCATATATCATAGGGTGTACTTATACAAAGCTAAATGGTATAGCCTCCTTCCCACCTAGTCTATGTGGCACAGCCTATTGCTCGTAAGCCACAACACTTGTCAGCATGTTATGATAGTGAGTACTATGGACAATTGTAAGACAATAGCATTTGTGTATCTAATAAATGTAACTAAAAATAGAAAAGTTACTGTAAAAATAGTATATTTATATAGGACACTTAACCACACATGGAGCTAGCAGGACTGGAGGTTGCTCTGGGTGATTCAGTGAGTGAGTAGTGAGTAATTCTGAAGGCCTTAGACACTATTGTATATTTCTGTATACTATAGACTCTCTAACCTCACACTGCAGGAAATTTATTTTTGAACATTCTTGGGTAATAAATTAACCTTAGTTTACTGTAACATTTTTATTTTATAAACTTTAAGTTTTTGTAAATTTTGTGACTTTACACTTAGCTTAAAGTACGAATATATATATTGTATAGCTGTGCAGGGTGGGCTGGGATTTAGCTCAGTTGGTAGAGAGCTGCGCTGCAGTCTCTGAGGTCCCGAGTTCAATTCCCAGCACCGCAAAAATGGGAGAAGGGCCTGGCAACCCACTCCCAAGGCAATCCCGAAACAGTCAGCCATTGAAAACCCTATGAGGGTCGCTATGAGTCGGATACCGACTTGACGGCACCTAACAACAACAATAACATAGCTGTGTAGAGATACTTTCTTATTAAATCTTTTCTTGTCCTTATTCCATAGCTTTTTTCTATTTAAAAACATTTATTATTATTTACTTTTCACTTTTTAAACTATTTTTTTTAAAAACCAGACATACATTAGCCTATTGTTGTTAGGTGCCATCAAGTTCTGTCCAACTCATAGTGACCCTCATACAGGGTTTTCAGTAGATTGCCACGTCCTTTTCCCATTTTTGTGGTGCTGGGAATTGAACTTGGGACCTCAGAGACTGTAGAGTGGTACTGTACCAACTGAGATAAATCCCTGCCTACATTAGCCTAGGCCTAGGCTGTCAAGATCGCTGTCTTCACATCCTGTCCCACTCAAAGTCATAGATCTGCCATCTCCATTGATAGCAGTTCCTCCTGGGATACCTTCTAAGGGATCTGCCTGAGGCTGTTTTAGTTAACTTTTTATTTTGTAGGCAATTAAAAGGTCGTACAATTCAATAAATACATAAAAGAGTAATATTCATTTATTATGAAATATTATGTATTATATGTAATTGTATTATTATACTTTTATACAATTGGCAGCCCAGTAGGTTTGTTTACACTGGCATCACAATGAATACCTGAGTAATATGTTATGCTATAAGATTGTGATGGCTGTGATGTCACTAGGTGATAGGAATTTTCAGCTCCATTGTAGTCATATGAGACCATGGTCATGTATAGTCCCCTCATTGATGGAAATGTTGGTATGTGGTACAGGAGAGTATCAGAAATCATAACTCATGGTCTATCTTGTATATCAGAAATACATTAGCTTTAATTTTGAAGATGCTATTTTTGGGGTATGGATTTTCTTAGTTTTTATTAAGACTATTTTATCAGTACGGGTTTAACAGTCATCTTTTCTGTCTTTGGAATTTTGTTTAAGTTCTTTCCCTACCTTGTTGTTGCTGTTAGGTGCCATCCAATCAGTGTCTGATTCGTAGCGACTCTACATACAACAGGTGAAATAGTATTGTTAGTGCTTCTCTGCTAGTCATAAGATTTTCAATGGTTGATTGTTTTGGAAGTGGGTTGCCCGGTCCTTCTCCCAAGCCTACAACACCTAGTGTTCCCAGGCAGTCTCCCATCCAAGTACTGACCAGGCCTGAGCCTACTTAGCTTCTGAGATCTGATGGGATCAGATGCCACAGTGGTACAGATGCAGGCTTTCCCTACCTTTGTTGTTGTTGTTAGGTGCCATGGAGTCGGTATCTGACTTATAGCGACCCTACGTACAATAGGCAAAACACTATTGTCAGTGCTTCTCAGCTGTTCATAGGGTTTTCAGTGGTGGATTAAGTTTTGGGAGTGGGTTTCCTTACCCTAGGATCACATAGTTATTTACGGAATAGGGGTATAGCTCAACTGTAGAGTGCTTGCCTTAGTATGCATGAGGCCCTGATTAAATCCCTGGCATCCAAAAAGATATATTTTTTAAAAGGTTATCTATGTTTCCCTCTTGTTTTTTTAATGGTTTTATTTTCCGTCCCTTTCCTTCTTCCCTCTTTCTTTCATTTCTTAACATTTAATTCTAATTAGAATATATTTTGGGGTAGAATCACATGTCATTATTTTTGTAAATTTCCAGCATTATTTATTGAATAATTCCCATTCTCCACTGAACTAATACCACATTTTTGTTTGCAACTGGGTCTATTTCTGGTTTTCACTTCTGTTTTCATTGATCTCTCTTTTTTTTTGAATATTTACTGTTTGGTTGGTTGATTGATTCTGGCATTCTGTGGTTCAGACCCAGGGCCTTATATACCTGGCAAGTGCTCTACCACTGAGCTACATATCCCAGCCGTTGGTTTTCTTGAGACAAGGTTTCACCATGTAGCTTAGGCTGGCCTTCAATTCTTGATCCTCTTGTTTTTGCCTCCTCAGTGCTGGGATTACAGGTGTTTGCCACCACACTCAGCTTTATTTGATTCTATATTTTTTCCCCAGACAATATGCATTCACAGAGGAGGCGTGGAGTCTCAGTCATGTAATGTGCTTTTTGAAAATTACTAATGTAAAATTGAATGCAGTGAGCTCTTAAAAATTGATTACAGAGCTGGGCACCATTGGCATGCACCCATAATCCCAGCAGTTTGGGAGGTAGAAGCAGGAGGATCATGAATTTGCAGCTAGAGGAAACCTATGTAACTTAGCGAGATCCTGTCTCAAAATGAGCTGGAGGATACAGCTAAGTGGTAGAGCACTTGCAAAGCATGCATGAGGCTGTGGGTTCAAACCCTCAGTACCACATCAAAAAAAAAAAAAAAAAAGAAAGAAAGAAAAATTAAGGTACTTATTACCTCCAGTGACTTGGTTTGTGTTAGCACAATAAATAATGGTTTCTTTCTGCAGAAACAGAAACCCTGGGTTAAAATCCGAGAACGGTGTTAATTGCTTTGCAGTCCAAGGACAGATCTTCAAACAGGCATTCATCCATGGTTCAGATGACATCTAGTTCTCTCTTGCCATTTGCCATCTTGGCTTCCTTAGTATACTACTTGCTTTGTCTACAATACTTGATTCCTGCGTGGAGCAAAGGTTATTATGCTGCCTGGTTTCATGTCTATCAGGACACAGAACCTATGTTACAGCGTTTGTGCTACTTCCTGAACCAGTCATAAGGGCATTTAGCCTGTACTCTGGGAATGGTTTGAGATCAGTCCTATGTAAACCACATAACTGGAAGTGAAGGTTGGAGTGGGATGGGAGTCTTCTTCTAAGAACATTCTAAATCTTGTATTTGAGAGGAGACCAGAGATTTGAGAGCAGAGCAGAGATACCTACTAATAATGATGTATAGTTTGTTTTGTTTC
>VMDO01015791.1:0-49968 GCA_007922755.1 Pedetes capensis
TCTGTGTCAGGGCAGCTGTGATAATCTGAGTGCTCAGTAAGCTGTCAGGAAAAGAAGAAAGTGTTGAGCTGTATAAATGCAAAGGGTTCTCAGCAGCAGGCCAGGCTCCCTGGTGAAGACAAGGGCATCCACTAGCCAGCGGCTGCTCTCCTCCCTACCGCAGCTTCCTGCAGGAGGAGGCAGAAGCTCTGGGAGCGCATGAAGGAAACACAGCCAATGGTCAAGAATGACTTTGGGGCCAGCAAAAGAGACACTGTGGACTATTCAAGGACAACAGAATATCCAGGAGGCTCTGGAAGCCAATGGGGAAGGAGTTTTAGAGGAAGAGGTCATAGCCACAGAGAAAGGAAACATAGGAGGGTGCAGGACAAGCTGTAGGCTTATAGGTGGGCAAGGAGAGGGTGTTATGCAGCACCAGATTGCAGGGGAGGGAGCAATCTGTGGATGGTGAGGAAGTTCTCCTTGTGTTTACATGAGATTCCCCTTTTAAGAAGTTTGCTGCCAAGAGAAGGGGAAGGAAAGAGGATGGTACCTTGAGACTTGAATTAAGGGAAAGGCACAAAGAGGTGGGGAGAGGGTAAAACTTTTGGAAGGGTGTCCGTAGGAGGTAGACAGGGGAAGAAGATCTTGACAAGGAAGACATACACTCTTCTTGAGAGACAGGGCAAAATGCAGCCACCAAGCAGGTAGGTGCTTATACTTGACAGGTGATTCATGTATGTGGCTTCATTTCTCCTCCCCAGACCTCTGTGAGTTAGGGGTAATTATCTTCATTTATCAGAGAAGACTGAGTCATGAAGAGTAGTTAATAACCTATCCAAGTCCCTCTCATTAAAGCATCAGAGGATTAAAAAACAGGCCTGTTTCCGATTTTCCCCTAGAGAGAAGAAAAGGAAGATGGTAATTCTAGAGAGAAGTGGGAAGGCAGGAGGAAGCTCTGGGAGCTTGTGTCACATAACTCGGAGCTCATAATGCTAGCTCATAGCACATCCCAAAGTGGAGGGAGCCATGATTTGGGAAGCCCAACATAATGGTTACTATCAGCCTTCTCTTTTGGGGGGAGGCGGAACTTGGGGGGGGGTTGATCCCAGGGCCTTGTGCATATTTTGCAAGCGCTCTACCACTAAGCTGTACCCCCAGCCCCGTTTTTATTTTTTATCTTGAGGCAGGGTCTCGCTAAGTGGCACAACCTGGCTCTGGCCTCGAACTCACAATCCTCTTGGCTCCACCTCCCGAGTGGCTGGGGTTACAGGCGTGCACCTCTGCACCTGGCTCTTAGTGCCACCCTTGGTCTTCGTGTTGGACTTCGTGCTTTAATGCATACCTCCAGCATAGATCTTAACCCTTTTGCTTCCTTTGTGGGCCAAGGAGAAGGAAACTCCTTCCAATTCCAGCTATTTGTAGCCCTACCAGTCGTGTAGGCTGCTCTGTGTGAGGGACAGCCCATGGGCTGTGCATATAGAAAAGGAACAAGGGGTGCTGGGGGAATAGATCAGCGGTGGAGCCCTTGCCTAGTATGTGTGGAATCCTGGGCTTGATTACCAGTACTGAAAAAAAAAAAAAAGAAAAGAAAAAAGAAAAAGAAAGAATAGAGCAAGGGGAAAACCTGGGGACTGCATCTCTGGCTCCAATCCTCTGGCTCTGTGAGATGCTATGATGTACCCCTTGGAACCGAACTGCAGTTATTGGGCACTTAGTGTGTCCCAGTAGCTGTGCTAAGCCCTATAAAGCTGTCATCTCTTTGTATGTGTGTGTGTACATAAGCAGTGGGGGCAAAGACTAGAGAGGATGAATGGATGGGTATAGACACAGGTGCACACACATGTATAAAGTTATCCCCTTTCAAGTGATAGGGAACAGGCTCTAGCAGATGATGTGATTTACCCAGTGATGGAGCTTGGGAGTCCAGCCAAGCTGTGTGGGTCAGAGCCCACTCTTTCCACTGCACCCAACTTCCCTGGGCCCGTGGGAGGGGAGCAGAGGCAGAGGCTGGCTCTGGTGTGGAGGAGGAAGGGCCACTCTTCAGGGCCTGGCTGTGCCCTGGCCACTGTGTGCTTCCTTTGGCTCACGCTGTGCCTCCCTCCTCCAGGATCCTCCAAGCGGGCCTGGAAGTGGAGCGTCTCTCCCTCAGGAACTTCTTCCATCACTTCCATTCCAAGCGGGGCATGTGGAACCGCCGCCAGATGAAGATGCTGTGATCTCCCGGGCAGCCTGCCGGACCTCCGTTTACAGTTCCTAGACTTGAGGTTGCTCCCCAGTGCCCTGCTCCCTGCGGGAAGAGGAAGGGTTGGGGAGGGGAGCAGAGGTGGTAGCTGGGCCCCAGGAGGCTGCAGCACTAACTGGTATCTCCTCCGGGAGTTGTCCCCTTGTGTAGAGGTGGCATGCTGAGGCTCCTCTGCCACTCCCTCAGTCACTGAGACTGAGAGGCTCCAGGAAAGGGTGGGGCAACAGATCAAGGAGGAAAGACATACTGGAGCAATACTGTCCTTGTCCACAAAGGTACATTCCAATGTCCCCCAGGGCCCCCTGCAGGGCACGTTGACCATGGACTGGAAACTTCTACTGGACATACTTTATTGGAAGGTTCCTTTTTAACAGAGAACCCAAACTGCTGTCCTGACCCAGCATTGACTGAGGGGTGAAGTGTGCCCCCACTTGCAGATACAGACCCACCTATGTGCAGAGGTGTGTCCCTTGGGCACTGTCCCTTTCAGAGGCTCTGGCTCCATGTGGAGCAGTTCTAGTTCTAGCCTGGGCTCGTGCCTTGCGACACCTGCCTATCTATCTCTCCTGGTAGCCAGCCAACAGCTGGCTCCCAATCAGGGCATTAACCTAACTCAGCCAGGTGGCGCTAAGTTCGGACTGGAAGCCCAGAGTGGCAGCATCTTCCCGGTGCAACAGGGGTGTTGGCCCTGCTCCCTAGTGTTCAGCATGTGGGCCGTGCAGGACAGGCGAGGTGAATGAGCAGAGACAGCCTTTCCCTTCGGGGCTCGCCTGCCAGGGTAGGCCGCGGGAGGGAGCAGGAAGGAGCAAGCCCGGAGGATGTAGACCTAAGCCCTCAGCTTCAAGTAGATGAGCCGGGGGGTTGGGGGTGAGGGCAGGGGGATGAAAAGGAAAGTGGAAAACTTGAGTTCCCAGCCCAGCTCTGTGGACTTGGCCTCTTGCAGGAGAGCCCCACCCACCTGGCCCTGAGGAGAAGCAGAGGAAGTGGTGCGGGTGAAACCCCTGGAGTTGTGGGACAGGAATCAGGGAGGGAAAGAGGTATGGGGGGAGACATCACCCTGAGGTACCTTCACTGAGGGTGGGGTACAGGGGAAGGAGGAACTAAAAAGTGAGTAGTTTCAGGAAAAACGGCCCTTGGCCTCTTCAACCCACCACCACCCTTTCTGTCTCTTGATGATCACGCACTTATCTTGCACTAATAATCCCCAGGTGCTTTTGTGGCTGGGGACTTTTCTACTGCTGCTGCTGAATTCACCAATGGTGCATTGGATGCTGGGTGTTAAACTTGGAGTCTGTGGAGGGCGGGGAGCAGAGGGCCTTCCTGCGGCAAGGAAGGGCTGGAGGGAGGTGCAGCAGACCCCAGGAGGCCGCTGAGCTGAGCCTGAGCATTGTGCTGTGACAGTTGAGCTCAAAGCACTTGGCGCTGCAAGGTGCATCCCATGGGCTCTGCGTGCACCAAGAGCCTGAGCATGGCATGTGGGAGGACAGGGCCCATTGAGAGACCTCTGTGTACTGGGGAGGATCCCCACCTTCCTCTGAGGTACCAGGGAAGGTCAGCAGGCTGGGCTTGAGGATGCCACACTGATTCCTGGGCAGTGGCTTTTTCTTGTCCCTCTCAGGCCATCTGCCTCCTGGAAAGGGCCTGTAGGAAGGCTAGGGCTGCATGGCCAGCTGTGTGCCCACTTTCTTTCTGGAGCCACTCTGATCCTTGGCACTGCCCTGGAAGGCCAGAACCGGTCCCAACAGCTCTCCTCCACTTCTAAGGACCAGGAGCCCGGCCAGCCTTCCCTACCCTGCCTACCATGCTGTCCCTGGGCCAGTGCCTTGTGTCTGATGTCTTTACCTCCTCACCATCTGCCTTAAGGGGAAAGGTTTGGCTCGGCTCCTACTCTGTAGGGAAGAGTGGGTGGAGGGAGGGAGAGCGTTAAATACAGCGTCTTCTTAGAAAACAAATGGCTCTGTGTTTTCTTGTTGCCCATTCATGGTGGGAGAGGGTTGGGCTGAGGGGCGGAGGGATCACATCTCTGCTGGGCATGCTGAAGACCCTCCCACCCCAGCCTCCACCCTTACTGCTAGTTTGGTGCTTGCTGTGGGGGCACAGCTTTCTCTGTGTCATGGTTTACTCAGAAAGGGCACAGTGTTGTCCTCCATCTCTCACAGACTCAGAGCAGGTGATCTCTGTTTAGTAGGTTAGTGGAGGTTGGTGGTTTCAGCTGAGAAAGGCTATGGACGCCCTGATTGAAGAAGGCTAGCTGGGGTCAGGTGCAGTGGTGCACACCTGTAATCCCAATATTTGGGAGGCTGAGGCAGAAGGATTGTGAGTTTGAGGCCAGCCTGGTCTACACAGTAAGTTCAAAGCCACCGTGAGCTCCTTGGTAGGACTGTCTCAAGAAACCAAAACAAGATCCAGTTGTGGTGGCACACACCTGTAATCCCAGCAACTTGGGAGGCTGAAGCAGGAGGATTGTAATGTTGAGGCCAGAAGCAGCCTGCATAATTTAGCAAGACCCTTTCTTAAAATAAGAAGTAAAAATTGGGCTCTGGGTGAAGCCCTGTGTTAAGCACTTGCAGGTATGTGTGAGGCCCTGGGTTCAATTCCCAAGCACTACTGGGGGAAAAAAAAAAAGCAAACAACAAAAACCCATAAATAAATAAGCCCTTCCTAGAACACAGATGGGAGAGGGCATCCAGACACCAGCCCAGATGATGGAGACTGCAGGACTGAAAACAAGACTGATTCTGATTGGATTTGCAGACTTTTATGGATACAAATCTTTCCATTTTACAGAAAGGGAAAATGAAGGCCTGCAGCAATGGGAAGAAGTGGGGTCAAGTCAGAACCAGAGCCCACAGGGTGGGCAGACCTGCTTGGCCTTTGCAGACCTCATGTAGGTTCAGGAGGAAAGGCTGGCAGTACCAAAGTCTGAGCTCAGGACTCAGGACAGATGGACTCACTTTGAACAGTAAAATATCACATCTTAACTGAGGTGCTGTAGGTAGGTACAAGGGCATCTATGCTGCGCTTTGAGAAGCTCGCCCAGGGTCTGCGGAATGAGCCCATTAGCCTGGTGGAGCAGGAAGGAAGGAGGCAGAAGCAGTTCCAGACCCAGCACCTGGAGGGAAGCAGAGAAGGGACCATGGGCAGGGCAGTGCAGGCTGGTGCTCATCAGGCAGAGTGCCTACCACCCAACTGGCCATTTTACTGAAAGGCACGGGCTGTCTCAGCAGCTCTGGAGCAGGGCCTGAGGTCTGGTGTGGAGGGTCAGGGAGGTTATGGATGCTACTGGCCCATCAACCATCAGTAGCAAGGACTGTTAGACAATGCCAAGGGCAAAGTCCACATCTCTATCTTTCTCTTGCCAGAGGGGCAGAGCCAACCACTGACCACACTGCCTTATGGAAAAATCTATGCTTAAGACCTGAAGGAGAGCCACCCATTGACTCAGCAAGGTGCTCAGAGGAGGCCTGGCACAGCCCCAGTCCCAGCTTAAGATCCTCCTCCCCTAGCCCTTCAGATTGGCAAGGGAGACCCCATTCACCCCACCCCACAGAGGCGAGAGAAGGGCCAGCTGGGGAGCCCTTGGGCCTGGGGACCCTCCTGTCCACCTCACCTGGGCCCCAGGGTGTGTTCAGACAGGGTTCCTCGAGACCCTGGCTGCCAGGAAGCCTGTCTTGTGCGCCCCAAAGGCCGTAATCAAAACGTTGATGACCACGGCGATGAGGACCAAGGTGGTGGCTGCATTGTTGAGCTGGTTTAGTCGCCACTGATTTTCGACCTCGTTCAGGTTCAGCCGTGCTGTGAAGTAGGGGTGAGGGTCAGAATGGAGCTTCCTTCCCCGCACCCACCAGTTTGGAGAGAATCTGGCTTCAGAGACCCACGCAGCAGAAATCAAGGGAGGTGGTGGGTAACTGCGGGGATGAGATGCCTTTGGGCCTCCTGACCAGCGCATGGCGTGTCCACTTTATAGCGTGGGGGCCGGGAACCCAAACTGAGTCTTCTACAAGTGGACTGAATGCTGCCAGCAAAGGCTGGGAAGCCCTCTGCAAGAAGCCAGCGCCCACGCCATTCAGCAGCTCTCACGCAGGGCGCGTCGCGACAGGCGGCGCCCTAGCTGGGCTGGAACTCTTTTCGGCACTTGCAGATGCCGAGGGCAAACACTAGGTGGCGTCTGGCTGCGAGGGGGCCATGCGCAAACCCAGGGGTCGGCTCACACTCCTCACCGATGACCACGAGCAGGATCCCGATGACCACCTGCAGGAGCAGAGAGATGCTGATGAGAGTGACCAAGGTGACGTAGTACTGAGAGGACGGCCCCTCCTCCAGCGCCGCCTTCAGCCGCAGGGCGTTAGACATGAACAGCGCCACATCCAGCATGCTCTCGGCCACGCTCTTCTTGGTGGCGTAGTGGTTCAGGTTGATGGGCTGGTTCCCCGCGGGGCTGGAGGGCCCAGACTGCAAGGGAGAAAGCTCAGCGTGCCTCGGGGGTTCCAGAAGGGAAGCTTGAGGGACGGGCAGGAGGACAGAGGTTTTCTGGCTCTTCCCTCAGCAGATGGGAACGCTGACAGCGATACACCGGGCTCAGCTGAGGGCCCAAAACGAAAGGAAGAGCTGGACTAGAGAACCCTCAATGGCCTCTGGGCTGGGAAGCGGTGCTGTGTCGTGGTTTCTCGGTCCTGGAATGCCACCCCTTTCCTCACAGCTTAATGCATCCAGCTGGAGGAGACCACAGAAAGACTTGAGGCTCCGGTAAATTGGAAGACCACGCCTCTCCCAGAATGATGTGGCCCAGAGAGAGGGCTCACAACCCAGCAAATGAAACATGGCCTGCGTTGTGCTCCCACCCAGCCCCTAGACCAAGACCTGTAGCTGCACCCTACCCACGCACACACTGGCCATCAAGCACCCGCTGTCAGAATACACCTGTGTACTCGTGGATGTATACACAGTGCTGCAGATGAGCTAAAAGCTCTTAATTTTTAAAATTATTTCTGCTAGGACTTATTGAAGTATAATTTACATTTAATTGGATTTTGAATTTTACAACAAAGCCCTTATTCTCACTAAGCCACTAACTCCAAAAGATGGAATCGCAATACAGGGCATATGGTACTGGCCTCTGGGTTGGGCCAAAAAATTCAGACAGGATGATCCAGATAACGTGTAGTCACTCTAGAGCACCTGGGAACGTTTCTCTCTCATGAGAAGCCAGCGTCCATGTCTTGGATGTGTACTATGATTCCTTTCTTCTGTCTCTCCCCTGCTGTCTGTGCCCGTGCTTCACTCTTTACCTAATAAACTTCAAACTGCTTCCAGAAAAGAAAAAAAAAAAAAAAAAGCACTTGGGAGATTAACGTGGCAGTGGCACCTGACTTAGCCAGAAGGGACAGGAAGCAGGGAGATTCATTGAAGGGTTGTGGTCTTGATTTAGGGTCCATGTGATAGGAACTGGGGTGGAGCAGTGATAAGAAAGGAAAGGGGAGGAGACTTTGGAAGATGGTACAGCTTGGAGGTGAGGAAGCTGACCCAGATTACCATGATAAGAGATATCGGTTGAGTGGATGGACAGATAGATGGATAGATGGATGGGTGGGTGGATGCGAGGATAAATAGATGGATGGACTGGTGGATGGATGGATGGATGGATGAATGGGTGGATGTGAGGATGGAGGGATGAATGGGTAGATGGATGGGGCAAGTTTCAGAGGCTCTGAAAGCTTCTTGTATTCATTGTGACCCTAGCAAGTCAATTAATTTTTCTTTATCTCTGATAATTACACCGCAGCCAGCAGAGAGGGAAAAGAAGCCTATCTAATCAGTACCTTTGGACACTGAAAGCTCCCACAAGGTCCTAGAATGCAGTGGCCTCCAAACTTTCTTTATAGTGTAATCCCAGTGTTAGCATTTAAAATTGATTTGTTAGTTTGATTATTTTTGAGACATGGCCTCTTTATGTAGCCCAAGCTGGCCCGGAACTTATAATTCTCCTGCTTCAGCTTCCAGAATACTGGGATTATAGGCATGTACCACTACACTGGGCTTTAAAAACTGTTTTTGATGGTGCATCCATGATTATGTATATCCTGCTAGGCCTGGTGGTCATATCTGTAATCTTGGCACCCAGGAGGCTGAGGCAAGAGGATCACAAGTTCTAGGCCAGTCTGGGCTACATAGTGAAACCTTATTTTCAAAAACAAGGCCAAACAAAGCAAATACACATACATAGATATATCCTTTCATTATAAATTATATTACTATTTTATTGCACAAATGTACATATAGAATATAGAAAATAGAAAGGCCAGTCGGGTCTACGTACATAGTGAGGTCCAGGCCAGCATGGGCTACACAGTAGGACCCTGTCTCAAACAAACAAACAAGCAAGCAAACAAACAAAAAACCAAGTGGAAAATTTGAAAAGATTACATAAAAATAAATATAAATGGAAGTCTAATTTTTCTTATTACAAGAAGTGATCCCTAGCATCCTTCTTTGGAAACCCAGCTCTAATCCACATGCATAGCTGCAGACTAAACCAAACCATTCCTAAACCAACAGAAGGTGGCGCCTGCCCCAAGTCCTTCTCCCACGTCGGCCTTCAAAGTTCAGCTCTAAAGTTTCCACCTTCCTCTTCTCACCTTCATTTCCAAACCCTCGGCCCCCTTGCCAGGAGGATGCACACAGGCATCCATGGTCGGGACAGGCCTGGGTCATGGGGTGCTGAGGAAGACCACCCTGAGTGTCCAGGGCCCCTTAAGGCCCTCCATTCCCATGGGCCATCCTGGAAGATCCCAGCACAAAGTGGTTCTTTCCCTTTGCAACACACTTTGGTCCAGGCTGTCTGCTTTCTACCCAGGGCAGGTCTTTGCACATGGTTATCTCATTATCAAAATTCACGTGTACTCCACTTTGGAGTAGGAGACATAGGAATGTGCACTTTGCCCAGCGGAGCTATTTACACACTTTTGCTCAGGAGCTGAGAATGGAAACCGGTGGGTGTCCTCATTCATCACAGACTGAGCACATGCCTGGCAGGACTGAGGGCTGAACACCCCTGAGGCAGGATGGGGCATAGTCTCTGCCCCTGGGCCCTGGTGATTACTGACCCATCCATCAGGCTGCTGGCCACTCACACCAGGCCCTGGCCACTACCTATTTTTCACAGCTACCGAATCAGACTGGGACCCAGAACACAGAGAAATAAGGAAACAGGGCTTTAGACACAAAAGAAAAGCAACATTCCCCACCCCTCCCCAAATTCCTCCGTGGTGGATTTTTCTGGGGTCTTGGTTTCAGCCTGTGGTGGGGCTGTGAAATGTTGGGCATTTAGCTCAGTTGGCTAGAGTGCCGCCCTGCACTCTCTGAAGCTCTAGGTTCAATCCTTAGCACCGCAAAATGGGAGAAGGCCCTGGCCACCCACTCCTGAAGCAATCCCAAAACAATCAGCCATTGAAAACCCTATGAACAGCTGAGAAGCACAGACACAGTGCTGGGCATGGCACATTCTTGGGGAGTGCTTTGTTCTGTTGTACATAGGGTTGATATGAATTGGACACAATGGTTTCTAACAACAACAATGGGGCTGAGGTGGGAGTGGTAGGGACAGAGTGCAGTGAGGACCTGTGGACCTGGGAGGCCACACGAATGTCACAGCCTCTGGAACCGAAGTACAAACAAATGTAGGCTTGTCTTGGGCCAGCTGGCCTGGTTGATCAGGGCCAAGGAGCCCAGTACCAACACCCCACAAAGGCTGGTGCTACCCGTCCACCCCAAGTCTACAACCTGTTGGTCCTACCCATTTGGTAAAGGTTTGTCCTGGGTCTCTGGGTTATTCCAGCCCTTCCCCCATCAAATCAAATTGCTCCTACCCCTACCTCAGGCCCACCCCACCGCCACTCCTCCTCTCCCTACCCCACCCCCCAGTTTCTCCACTAGCTTTCTGCGATCTGATAATTTGCACATTAACAGTAGAGAAAATCTTAAACCCAAACCTTTAGAGTTGTGTTTTGAGCATTGACTAAATAGTGCTGGGTGGTGGAAGAGGCTAGTATGTGGGGAATGCCAAAGATCTTCCTAAGCCTCTTCAGAAAGTATTGCTATTTATATAAGTTTCAGCCCCTACCCCTACCCCATGGTACTGAGCCTCCTGTATATGAGGCAGGTGCTCCGTACTGAGCTACACGCAAGCTCTCACAGAGCTAGCAGCTTCTGTTGCTGTTGAGTCAATTTAAGAGCCATGTCTTAGAGGCTGTGGGATTCACTGTAACCTTTGGTGTAGGCCTCACCGTCCCTCTCGGAGTGCAGGACCCACTTTCATCTTGCTGGATTGCTGCCACTGACGGTGCTTTTCCAAGGTCTGTAACAGATGGAGGGTATCTCAGTGGGGCGCCCCTCCCCATCTCCTGAAGCTCTCGTTCTCCAGGGTGTCCACATGGTGGCATGTGTGATCCAAAGAAGGGATTGGATATCCAGCCTGAGGAAGGCTTCCGTCCCTAGGAAGTCCCTAACAGGACAGGATTGGTGTGGAGTTAACTCCTGGGAGGCCTGGGACAGGAGCTTGAGTGGGGCACAGGTGTGAATAGGACAGCCTAAAACTCCCCAGACAGGAGACTCCAAGGAGAGTTCGAGGGTCCACCAATACTGAGCTGGCATGATAGTGCAGGCCTATAATACCAACAGCCTGGAGACCAGGGCAGGAGCCTGGGCTACATAATGAGAGGGAGAGAGAGGGGAGGGGGTGCGAGCAAGCGCACCAATCAATCAGAGAGAGAATGAATGAGCCAATCCGACAGAGAAAATGAATAAACCAATCAGAGAGAGAGAGAGAGAGAGAGAGAGAACCAATCAATCAGAGAGAGAGAATAAACCAATGGGAGAAAGAGGGAGAGAGAGAGTGAGGAGGAAAGAAAGAAAAAGAAAGAAAAAGAAAGAAAGGAAAGAAAGAAAGAGAGAGAGAGAGAAAGAGAGAGAGAAAGAAAGAAAGAAAGGAAAGAAAAGAAAGAAAAGAAAAAAGAAACCAATACTGAACCAGAACCAGGGTGGAATGGAGAGATAATGGAGGGAAACTGGGAGGCTCTAGCATGATGTTCAACCTAGGGGATGGTGATCAGAAGGGAGGCCCATATGAGACCCCAGGGTCCCTTGTAGTAGCATCTTTACAAGTGGGTGAGGGCGATTGGGAGTTTCATAATCCTGTGGTGTCAGCTTAGTGCAGTCAGCCCTGCTGGGCTGCAGCAGGAGGACTGTGCTCACCTGAGAGCCCCAGCAACCTAAGGACAGGATTAGGTGACCCCTAAATCCTACAAAATGTCCTCCTCTTTACCTACAGCCCCAAGCCTGGGAATGACTCCACGGGGTCAGGAGGAGAGAAGGTGCAGCCAGTGGCAGTGTGGCCCCTGCCCCTGCCTGGAGGAGCTGGCCCTTTAAGGCCCAGGCCAGGCGGGTCGGAACAAAGGCCTGGAATGTGTGCTGGCATGAGTCACTGGTGTCTCACAGAGGATTGTTGGCTCCCACTTGCCAACCTCCCTCAGCTTGGGCCACACCCTCCCAGGGCTGAGGGGCAGCCTGTGAACCCCGCCTCCTCCCAGCCTCTCAGGGCAGGGCCTATGGGCCTAGCTCCTGGCTCTGGGGCCCAGCTCTGCCCCAGGCTTGGCACTGGGTGCTCAGTTTCCACATCCACAGAAAGGGAGGAAAACCCTGGCCCTGGAGGTGTGGAGGCTGGGGAGAGGCTGAATGGCCCTTTGTTCTTCCCCAGAAAGGAAGACAGGATCCATGCTGTTCTCCTATGGGTCATCTCTTGGTGGCCTCTGGCCCCCAGATCTTTCCCAGGGCTTCTCTGCCGCTCCGCCCAGTCCCTCAGGCTCACTCAGGGGTAACAGGACTCAGGGGTAGCAGGACTCCGGGCTGTGGGCGCCCAGAGCCCTTGTTCAAGCTGCCCACACCCTGGAAAGGGTCCAGGAAAATCCTGCCAACCAATAGCGCCTTGTCTGCTAGTGGTCACTCTGGGTGGATGTGGGGGCCTGGAGCAAACCCAGGGTTCCATTCTGGATCCCATAGGCGGCTCCAGACCCCAAGAGGATGTGAGTGTGGTGGCTGGGGTGGAGCGGGATGGGGTGGGGACACCAGAGACCTGCACCCTCCCTTGTCCTCGTCTTCCCATTCCAGCTCAGACCCCTGACCCCTCAGAGTCCCAGCTGCCCAGGCTGGGTAATCCCCCTGCATTGAAGCCATGGATTGCTCCATTATCCTGCCCTCCATTATCCCACCCCACAATTATTTATCCTTTAATCTTTGTTGGCCTATTGGACAGGAAAAGAATGTCTCTTCTAACAGAGAAGTAAACACATTTCACAGAGTTTATTAACATTGTGGTCAGTGGGGACCATGAGGTCCAACAAATCATTCTGCCCTTTCTTGGAAACAAGATTACCAGGGGTGTTGTCTCTGAGGGGTCAAGGAGGTGAGGTAAGTAGCTGTTCTCACAAGAGCCGGGTGTATAGGACCCAAGAGAGGCAGGCAGCAAGTACCCTGTGGGAAGGCACAGGCTGGGAAGCTGAGAGGTGGCAGTTTGCTTCACATTGGCTCTGCCACAGCTGGATGTGGAAGCAAGCCCGGTCCTCTACCAGGGTTCTGTGATTGGCAGACTGAGAGGTAGGTCCTTTGCAGCCCAGCACTCTAGGAAGAGGGAAGCCCCCTCCTCTGGCGAGTCTCAGGGCTGAGCACATCTAAGAAGGGCCGAGGTCAGGCAGCTGTGGGGCCAGGCCCTGGGCAGAGCCCATGAGTCACTTTGCCCTAGGCAGCACCAGCCCAGGGGTGACCTTTGGGTGAGTCACTCCTGTCAGCCCTGAGAAAAGCCAAATGGCAGGCTTCCTGGGCACCAGCTCAAACTCAAGGCTACAAACAAAATGGACCCAGAGGAACTGTTGGCCTTGAAATGACCAGCCACCCAGGAAAGCCAGGCCGTACCTGAAAAGGCGGCTGTGAGAGCTGATTTCCCATGCAGGGAAAAGAGGGGTCCAGGCCAACAAGGGTATCTGTTCAAATGAATGATCTGGGAGACCTCTTATGCCCACAAGCTTTACTTAGGAGTCTGAGCTTCTGAGGGCCCTGTCGGAATTCAGTGTAGACATGACAGTTCTGTCTCCAATTCCAGTACCCTGGAATGATGTCACTCTCACATATGGAGTACATACCTGGTGTCTGGCACAGGGTTACACTCAGGACATGAGTCATTTTATCTAATTCTTACAATAGCTCTGTGAAGTAGGCAAGAGCATCACCATTGTGGTTAGGAACACAGACTCAGAGAACCCATATAACTTGCCCAAGATCCACAGGAGTTTTTCTTCCATTCTCCATGTACCAGAGTCTATAATTTAACTCCTACCCTACCAGGTTCCAGAAGCCTATATCCAAGGAGTTTAGGCTCAAAAGATAAAAGTATGTGGTCTAGGATGAAAGAAAACAACCTGGTAGTTCCATAAGTGTATATATGTACACTTGTTCCGAGGAGGTGTAGCCCTCTGCCCAAGTGAAACTTCTCCAGGCTTTCCTAAGTCTGCTCTAGGTCTGTGTCCCTGAGCTTTGCACTGCTGTGGCAGAATGGGCACTAGATCTGAAGGCAGAGGTCTTGGGTTCAAACAGGTAAGGGGGGTCTGAGGTAACTGGGAAAGTAAGGTGACCTTAGCTTCTCCATCTGTGCAATGGGAATATTTATTCTACTTAGCATGAGCACTCTTAGAAAGATCCAGGAGGGACTAGGGGTATGGCTTAGAGATTTAGAGCACTTGCTTAGCATGCACAAGGTACTGGGTTCCAACATCAGCACAAATAGGAAGGAAGATAGGAGAGAGAGAGAGAAGGAGATAGAGAAAGGAAGGAAGGAAGGAAGGAAGGTCGGTCCACAAGATAAAGTGGGTGAATGTACTCTCAGAATTGTAGGGTATTAAACTCTCTCCCACTCAGGATTATACTCCCACATGTGGGCCTAGAGGCATTTTAAATTATGTGTTCTGACTCAGGACCTGTCCCAGCCCAAATTTTGCCCATCATTTAGCTTCTGAGCAAGCCCAAGGGTCTTTGCAATGCTTTTCTTTGCTCCCCAGGGCAGCCACTCCCCTGGCCCCCAGTACCAGCCTCTCAGGAAGGCAAAGGCCCGCACCAGCCAGCTAACACTGGGTCTCCAGGGGCTCTGCTCCTCACTCCCCTACCCACCTCTCTACCCCACCACCGCCTGTGCCCTGCTCCTCCTCCCTCAAGGGAGAGGGCAGACAGCTAACTCTGGCTCTGCCTGTGCCCTGAGCTCAGAAGCCCAGCCACACATTACCCACTGTTTCCTGAACACAACCCACCCTCCCCCAACCCCAGCTCCTGGAAGACATGCCCCTCGGGGAGGCACTCCCTCCCTGTCCCCAAGTGTATCCCACTAGCCCCTGAAAGAAGGCCACTGTGCCCTGGTCTGCATTGGCCTTTAGCTTTGTTTAGGCCTCCAGATGTTTCATACCATTGCTGCCGCCTATTTTTTTTTTCTTGGTATGGTCCTGCTTTGTAGCCCAAGCTGGCCTCCAACTCAGAAACCTCCTGCCTCAGCCTCTTGAGTGCTGGGATTACAGGTGTGAACCACCCAGCTCTGCTGCCTTCTTAACCACTCGGACCCTGTCTTTCATATTCCTGGGTCCTAGTGGCACCCAACTCATCATCTCATCCACACTGGGTGCACAGGAAACAGTGAGAGCACTACTTTTTTTATTGAAGTGCTGGGGATGGAACCCAGGGCTTCATGCACACTAGGCAAATGCTGTACCACCAAGCTACACACCAGCCCAGCGCTAAACTTTTTATTTGAAATTACTGCAGAGTATTTTTTTTAAAAGCAAAGGAAAGAATCTTTAGGGGTGGTGCCAGGCACACTGGCTTCCTAGTGGGGGAAGACTGTTTGGAGAGTATTTGGGGATAGGCTCTGCTCCCTCCAAGGGTGGCCCTTTCTCCCCTGGATCTACCTTTGCATGGCAGTCCTTGGGAAAGCCTCAGGAAGGACCAACTCAGGCTAGAAGCTGCTATTGTCTTCAGGTCAAAACCTGCAAAAGCTCAGTCCCCAGAGACCCTCTGTGTGGGGCAGGCCTTCTGCTGGCCAAGAACTGAGCTCTCACTTAAAAATCAACAGTCTCTAACCCATATTAGGGTGGGGTGTCTTTGGCATGTTCTTCTGGTATAATCCCTGACTGGCCCAGAAAGCCCTTCCTGCCCTGGGTGCAGTCTCACTGGGAGGCTCCAGCCCTTGAGCCGGGCTGCAATTAGCTGGCAATATTCAGGACAAGGAAGCTGCAGTGCTGAGTTTTTCCACCAGGGGGCGGCCAGGAAACAGCTCAGCAAGGCTCAGGTTAGCTCAGCCTGCCAGGGCAATCCAAGTCCTCTGACCCCCTCCTAAATACAGGATGTGGGCAAGGCTTGTCCCTAACAAAAAGAGATAGAATGTCTAGGGAGGATTGGAAGGCAGAGCCTGCAGTGGGAACCCCATGGGGCCTGCTTGTTCTTTCTAGGAAGCATTTTCAACCTCCCCTGTAAGGAGTGCTTTGTCAAGCTGGGTGCTGTCTCACACACCTGTAATCCCAGTGACTCTGGAAACTGAGGCAGGAGGATCTCAAGTTCGAGGCCCCTCTGGGCTACATACTGAACCCCTGTTTCAAAAAAGGAAAAGGAAAAAATGGTAGGGGAGCCTGGGGGTGCAGCTCAATGGTGGAGCATTTGCCTAGCATGTGTAGGGCCCTGTGTTCAACTCTCACCCCAGTGGAAGGACGGGAAAAAAGGGACTTTGTCATGTCAGTAGCTTTCAGGAAAGTCTGTCATCTCAGAGCCCAAAGTTATTCATGGATTTACCACACAGAACTTTCCAAAGATGTTATCTGCTGTTTCCCAACACCTTATTCCTCCCCAAACAAGAGCATTTTCTGAATTAGTGCCTTGCTCTGGAGCTTCTAGACCCATCTAGCATTTTTCTCTAAGGCCCACTTTGGCTTTAGGGTTCCCAAAAGCAGCATTCTGCAAGCCCGCCTAGCCTGCCTCTGCCTACTGTAGCCCTGTCTATCTTTCAAAGTCCAAGGACAGGAGCTAAAATTTAAACAGTAATAATCAAATAATGATAACACTATAAGCCAAGCACAACTCCCATAAAGTAGGTGTTAATAATCCCCATTTGTAAGTGTATGAATTGAGGCTCAAAGAGGTTAACTGCTCAAAGTCACTAGGTACTAAGGGATGGTCCCGTATCAAAATTCTAAGCCTATATTTTTTCTTTTATATATGGTTCTCAAAGTGTGGGTCTTGAAGCAGAAGCAGCAACATCTAGGAACATAAAAGAAGTGCAAACACCGGGCTAAGGGTGTAGCTCAGTGGTGGAGCACTTGCCTCACATGCTGCCACCCTGGGTTCCATCCCCAGCATCGCAAAAACAACAAACAAAAGTGAATTCTCGGAATTTACTCCAGACCTTCTGAATCCAATTGTTGGGAAGAGCATAGCAATCTGTTTTTTTTTGTTGTTGTTGTTCTGTTTTGAGTTCTTTTGAGACAAAGTCTCACTCTGTAGCCCAGGCTAGCCTGGAACTCACTTTGTACCTCAGGCTGGTCTTGATCTTGAGATCTTCATTCCTTGACTTCCTGAGTGCTGGGGTTACAGGTGCATGCCACCATGCTTGGCTGAACTCTGTGTTTTAACAACGGCCCCACCCCACCCCACCCCCGCCCCCAGCCATGATGGGATGCAAGATCAAATTTAAGGAGCGCTGGTCTATCCCATCCAACCTCATTGCTGAACTGGTCAGTGCTTATTCTCTGTGCTGGACACTTTCATATATGTTTTGTAGTTGAATTTTTCTAACAACACCTATTTTTACAGATGCCTGCAGCTGTACCACTGTGGCCTCTGGTCCCATCAGATCTCGGAAGCTAAGCAGGGTCAGGCCTGGTTAGTACTTGGATGGGAGACTGCCTGGGAACATCAGGTGCTGTAGACTTGGGAGAAGGACCCGGCAACCCACTCCCAAAAAAACAATCTTCCATTGAAAACCCTACAAATAGCAGAGAAGCACTGACAATAGTGTTTCGCCTATTGTGTAGGGGGTGGGGGAAATGTCAGACACTGACACGGGGCCACCTAACAACAACAATTTTTACAGATAAAAAAACCAAGGCTTAGAACACTTCAGTAATTTTGCCTAAGATCACCTCCCATTTAAGTATTAGAGTTGTGGGATTTAAAGCCAAGCAGGGCCTGGAGCGTGTGTCCTTCACGACACCATACAGCCCTACAAACAGGGTGCAAAGCCCCTAGAGGTAGCACCAGTCTGGTGTATCTTCAGGTAGTACTTCTAGATTCAACAGCGCCTAACAGCAACAACAACTAGAACTTTCCACAGAATAGCAAATGAATCAAAACCAGCAGCCAGCATGTTCCACACAGCTCCTATTCCCCAGCCCCACCGCAACCTAGCTGTTGACTATCATGGTCTGTTTCCGAGGGTCTGATACTTGCATTTTGTTTGTTTGTTGTTGTTGTTAGGTTTTTGTTTTTGCAGTGCTGGGGATTGAACCCAGGGCCTTGTACATACTGGGCAAGTTTTCTGCCACTGAGCTACATGCCCAGCCCCTGAACCTCTCTTGTTTTCACCAATCCTTAAGTTTTGTGGGGGAACCTAAGTGCAGATAGGAATCCTAAACATGAGTAAGTGAAAAAGATTTTCAGAACAACTAATCATAAACCAAAATATCAACTTTCCACATGATGGTGTATATGAGTTTTATGTGTCCCCACTAGATCACACATTTCTAAAAAGCAACAATTATTCTCTTGGAATTTAAGGTAATGAGAATAAGGAGCAGTAACAGTTGAGCCATCAGTCTCTGGCTGCAGGCCAGGTGAAAAGCCCTCAGGAGGTCCAAAACATCTGACAGTGAGGTGGGAAAAGGGGAAGGTGGTGAATTTCCCACCCCACCCAACCCCGCAGTGAGCCTGCCAAGATACCTATTCAGTCCAGTTCCACAAACATGTTTTCAGCTCCTATCACGTGCCAGTCACCAGGATGAAGTAAAGATCCCTGCCTGCCTTGCAGCCCTGGTCTCCTAATCTCCTAAAATGATGAGGCTTAGCAGAAATTAAAGTATGTAAAAGGGGAAGCCAGGAGATAAAAAGATCCTCTCAGTCTCAGCCCAATGGATAAAGTTCATGGGAACAAGGACTTTGTCTTGCTCGAGGCTGTACCCAGAGCCTAGCACCTAGCCTGGTAAGCAGAGTGAATGAGCAAGCAAATGGTGTTGTAGTTGTCACTCCACGCCTTCATTCAGAAGGGGCTTAAAAGACAGAACAATGACAAACTAGGCTTCATGACCCTCTTATATGGAGTCCTGGGGGTGCCAGTACTTCACACAGCTTGTGCAAGCACGTATATGTGTGTGTCTACTGTCCCTGTGGTCAGCAGCACGGTGGGTCCTGGCCCCAGATGAGGCAGAGATATTGAGAGATGAGATCAAGATAGAGACCCATAGTGCTGGGCGTGGTGGCGCACGCCTGTAATCCCAGTGGCTCGGGAGGTGGAGGCAGGATGATCACAAGTTCGAGACCAGAGGCAGTCTGTGTAATTTAGTGAGACCTATCTCAAAAAGTAAAAAAATGGGCTGGGGACACAGCTCAGTGGTCCAGCACTTGCAGAGCATGCAGGCGCGAGGCCCTGGGCTCAACCCCCAGTACCGCAAAAAAAACAAAAAGAGACCCCAGGGATCATAGCCCAGGTGGTAAGAACCCTCAGAGTTTGGCCCCTCCTGATTGGCCTGCCTGGCTCAAGTCAGCTGCCCTCTGCCAGCTTTGGTCAATCTGAAGAGACCTCGACCAGACCCCACCCGAGCCCCCCTGGATCGCAGAGACTGGTCACAGCACTCAGTGCTCTTCCCCTTTGCAAGGCAAGGGCAACCACACTGGCACTCCTGTCTGTCTTCGAGATCTGAAGGCCAAGGTGCAGTGCAGACACATGTTCTCCCGCCTACGCTCTGAGCTGCAGCTCTGAGGTAGTGGCCGAGTCTGGGGAAAATTCATGTTGAGTCAACAAGTGAGGGCGTAGTATGTGGATCGCGTGACCTGAGCTGAGCCAGCCTGCCATGCCTTCCCTCTGTGACCTCTGGAGGGCCGGGCAGCCTCTCTGTTTCTTCATGAGTGGAAGGAGGAGCTCTCGCCCCCTGCCTCTCATTTAGAGAAACTGGTATGTGGTCACATCTACACAGACGAAGGGACAGGTCACTGCCAAACTCAGCAGACCCATAACAAGAACGCTACCTAACCCAGAGCCCAAAGAGTTCTCACAGCTAGAGTCACCATGGACACTGAACATGTTACACAGCCCATTTCCATGATTCTCCCAAAATTATAGCCTCGTTTCTTTCCTCAGTGGTGGGGAGTGAACCCAGGCGATGTGCTTGCAAGGCACACACACTGCTGCTGGGCTACCTCCTCAGCCCCTCCCTGCAGCCTCTGTTTTTCTGTTCTTGTCTCTCCTCCTCCTCTACCTTTTTTTTTTTTTTTTGCGGTACTGGGGGTTGAACCCAGGGTTTCGCACTTGCATGCTTTGCAAGTGCTGGACCACTGAGCTGCATCCCCAGCACATTTTTTAACTTTTTTTTTTTTTGAGACAGGGTCTTGCTAAGTTACACAGACTGCCTCTGGTCTCAAACTTGCAATTCTCCTGGCTTCGCCTCCCTAGCTGCTGGGGTTACAAGCGTACGCCACCGCGCCTGGCCTAGACAGGATCTATTTATGCTGCCCAAGCTTGCCTTGAATTCCTGATCTTGAGAGATCCTCCTGCCTCAGTCTCCTTGGTAACTGAGACTACAGGCATGTGCCACCGCACCTGGCTACAGCCTTTTTTTTTTTTTTAATATCTGTATTGATTCCACACTATGTTTGTCTAAGTGCTTTATAAACATTCTCTTGTTTACTTTTGTGTGTGTGTGATGCCAGGGCCGGGAGGCAGCGTTTGAAACTAGGGTCTCACGTGCTTTACAAGTGCTCTACCACTGATGCACACCCCAAGTCCATTTTTAACTGTTTATTTTGACACAGGGTCTTGCTAAGTTACTCAGGCTGCCCTGGCCTTCAACTTGCTATGCTCCTGACTCAGGCTCCTGACCCTCTGGGATCACAGGCATATGCCACCACACCTGGCTTCTCATTCACTTTTAACAGAAACCCTATGAGGGAAAGAGACTGGGGTTTAGCTCAGTTGGTAGGGTATTGCTCTGCACTCTCTGAGAACCTGGACACAATCGCCAGCACTGCAAAAATGGGAGAAGGACATAGCAGTCCACTCCTGAAGCAATCCTGAAACAATCAGCCATTGAAAATCCTATGAGGGTCATTATGAATTGGACTCTATTTGATGGCATCTAACAACAACAATGAGAGGAAGAGATTAATTAACTTGCCCAAGGTCACACAGCTGGAGGGAGTTAAGAGAGTCAACATTTGAACCCAGATCTGTCTGATACCAGAGCCTAAACTCCTAACTTCTGTGTTATTTTGCCTACCGCTCTTCAGCTCTTGTTCCTTTGCCAACATCGTGGAAGGCCAGAGCCCTGGGGAAACAGTTCCTCTAGCGCCTGACACGGGGTATGTGGCCAGAAGAGCCTACTCAGGAATGAATAGATGAATGGTGCATGCATGCTAGTCCTGCCCTTAGCTGCTGGCCCAGACCGGGAGACCAAGGCAATGCCGAGGGTAAGGAGGTAGTTGTGCACCTGCTGTGCCCTCACCTCCTTCTAAAAATACAAAAGAGCACAAGCCCCGCTCAGCCACCAAACAGCTATCCAGTTGCTCTGTGTGGTCAGTCCCATACAGCCTGATTGTGCCACTCAGCACCTGCTTCCTCTGGGCCGCCTGCCCGACGGCTGGCCCTAGTCACCCCAGTGACTTTTTACTGTAAAAGTGGGAATTCCTGAGCAGCCAAGCCAGCCCAACTGGCTTCCCTCAGGCTGGACTGGGAGACACCAGGCAAGTTTGGGGCTTTCCCTCAAAGCCTAGTCAAAGCTACCCCTTCTTTTTGGTCTGGGGTCCATTTCTACAGCCACACAATGAGCGCTGCATCCGTCCTACCAGCTTGCTTAGAGTTTGCACACTAATCTGTCTGGGGGATGCAGACACCCAGGCTCAGGACACTGGAGTTGAGACTCAGCACTGCTCCTTAGGAGCAGCAAGGCTTGGGACCCCTGTTAGTCACCCTAAAAATGAGGAGAATAAGATTACAAAAGGTCAACAGTAGTTTCCTATTTTTAAAAGAATATATATATATATATATGGGGGGGCGGGGTACAGTGGTGCATGCCTATAATCTCAGCTATTTGGGAGACTGAGGCCAGAGGATGGCAAGTCCAAGGCCTGCCTGGACTACATAGTGAGTTCAAAGCCATCCTGGGATACACAGGGAAACCCTGTCTCAAAATAAAAGTTTTAAAAAAGGGCTGGAGGTATAGCTCAGTGGTAGAGCATGTCTTAGTGCAAAGCCCTGGGTTCAATTCCCAGTACTGCAAAGAAAAAAATTATATGCATATATAAATCTGATAGGCTATGGATTACAGGAGTAACAGTGCCATCTTCAGACGATAGGATATGAGATATTCTTTTATCTGTTGTTTTCCCTTCCTTTCCCTTCTTTCCTTCCTTCCTTCCTTCCTTCCTTCCTTTTTGTTGCTGTTGTTGGTGTCCTGGGTATTAAACCCAGAGCTGTGTACATGCTAGGCACATGTTCTACTCAGCTCCTTTATTTTCTAATTTTTCTTTAATATGCAGTTTTTAAAAAGGTAAAACAACCACATAATTAATATTTAAGTATTTGTTTTGACTCATGGGGCACTTGGAGAAAGTTTATGAAAGTAACTTAAAACTGTAAAGCACCTCTCCCCCTTCATCCCTCTTCATTGACCCTCCTCCCTCTCTCATCTTCTCTAATCTTCCCTTCCCTCTGCTAGATTCCTCCCTCCTTTCCACTCCTTAAATTGTCCCTTCTGCACTGTTTAATAGTGCTTTTTTTTTTTTTTTTTTTTTTTTGCAGTACTGGAGGTTGAACCCAGGGCCTCGCGCCTGCAGGCTTTGCAAGTGCTGGACCACTGAGCTGCGCCCTCAGCCCATTTTTTTTTTTTAACTTTTTGAGACAGGGTCTCGCTAAATTACGCAGACTGCCTCTGGTCTCGAACTTGCAATCCTCCTGCCTCTGCCTCCTGAGCCGCTGGGATTACAGGCGTGCACCACCACACCCAGCCAATAGTGCATTTTTTATGTTTCAATTTATGCATAGGATTTTTTTAGCACAACTTCGTGAGTATGTAGGAAAAATAGGGGAAGATAGAAAAAAAATAAAACCCACTAGAATAGCTCAAATAAAATATAGTAATACCAAAAGCTGGCAATAATGCAAACAGACTAGATCACTCATGTAATACTGCTGAGAATGTAAAAAGGTAGATCACTATAGAAAAAAGTTTGGACTTAAATCAAAATCGGGATGCACATATATAGGTAAATATTCTCACAAAAAGACATGCAAGTAGAAAGGAGACCATTGGTGGGGAGGGTGGGGATAGGGGAGGAGGGTCATGAGAGGATAAGGGGGAAGTTACGTGAGCAACATACAATGAAATACATATATGGAAATGTCATAATGAGACCAATTAAGTTGTACACTAAAAGTTACTAATGAAAAAAAAATAACCTGTAAAGCACTTTGCATGTAGAAGGATTCTTGGGTTTCTTTTGATTTGTTTGGATATTTTGTTTGTTTGTTTTGTTTTGTTTTGTAGAGACAGGGCTCACTTTGTAACCCAGGCTAGCTTGGATCTCACCATGTAGCCCAAGCTGGCCTCAACCTTGAATTGATCCTTCTGTCTCAGCCTCCTGTGTGCTGAGATTACGGATGTGTGCCACCAAACCTGGCTAAAAGGAGGGTTGTTTGTTTTGTTTTTGGTACTAGGAATTGAACCCAGGACCTTGGGCTAGGCAAATGCTCTATTACTGAGCTATAGCCCCAGCACTTTAAATTTAATTTAATTAACTAATGTATTTATTAGGTGGTACTTGGGAGTTGAACCCAGGGCCTCGCACAGCCTTTGCAAGTGCTCTACCACTGGGCTGCACCCCCAGCCCATTTTTAATTTTTTAATCTTGAGTCAGGGTCTCACTAAGTTACACAAGCTGCCTCTCATCTCGAACTCATGATTCTCTTCCCTCTGCCTCCCAAGTCACTAGGATTGCAGGTGTGTGCCACCAAGCCCAACTGAGGAGTTCTTAAAATAATTTCGCTGAGAACATTTTGGAAACACAGGGCTAGGTAGAGAATAGTTTTCTTTTACCCTGTGCCTAAAAGCCCTACAATTGGCAGGATCCCCTGAACGTCAAGGTCAGGTTCCTCCTTGTGGGGTTGGGGGACAGAATGGTTGTGCATGTGATGCCCTGGCTGAGGCAAGGACTTTGGCCATGTGATGTCCATAACCTGTCCTGCTCTGGGGATGAATCAGCAGCGATGATTGAACACCCACTGTGTAGAGTGCCCCGAACTCTGTTCTGAGAAGATAGTTGTTTGCTTTCTAGCCAGTCATCAAATATTTATTGAGCATCTGTCTATTTGGAGCAAGTCAGAGTGCAGAGGACAGCATGGAGCTCAGTAATTCAGAGGGGAGCTGTGGTTCATTCCAGGGATGGGCACCATGTGAGAGGCATAGAGGCAGTGGGAGAGTAGGCACACCCCTGGCCTGGGAGGCAGAGGAGACGCTGTGGACCTACAGGCCAGCTCAGCAGGGGCCTGCAGGAGAGGCATTGTTCTCAAGTGTTCTTCCTCTGGTGATACAGAACTCTGCCATGAGAACCAATACCCAGACAGGGAAGGCTGGAGAACACACTGGTAAAAGATTTCCAAGTGACAGTAATATAACCCACAACAATTCTCAGGGCCTGGTACAAAATGAGCCTGAAGCGGTACCACTGTGGCCTCCGATCCCGTCAGATCTCAGAAGCTAAGCAAGGTCAGACCTGGTTAGTCCTTGGCTGGGAGACCACCTGAGAACACCAGGTGCTGTAGGCTTGACAGAAGGACCCAGCAACCCACTCCCAAAAAACAATCTGCCATTGAAAACTCTATGAACAGAAGTGCTGACAATACTGTTTTACCTGTTGTATGTAGGGCTGCTATGAGTTGGACAACAACTCGACAGCACCTAACAACAACAACAACAACAACAAGTACAAAATGAACATGTCAGACCTCATGTTCAAGTTTATTAAGAATTTGGAAACGAAGCCAGGTGTGGTGTGCCTGCCTGTAATCCCAGTAGTTTGGGAGGCGGAGGTGGGTGGATCACAAATTCGAGACCAGAGGAGTCTGTGTAACTTAGCGAGACCCTGTCTCAAAAAGTAAAAAATGGGCTGGGAGTGCAGCTCAGTGGTCCAGCACTTGCAAAGAATGCAAGCATGAGGTCCTGGGTCCAACCCCCAGTACCACTAAAAAAAAAAAAAAAAAAAAAAAAAGATTTTGGCAACAAGCTGGGCGTGGTGGCTCACGCCTATAATCCCAGCTACTTGGGAGGCAGAGACAGGAGGATCACAAGTTTGAGACCAGAGGCAGTCTGCGTAATTTAGCAAGACCCTGTCTCAAAATATAAAATAAAATAAAAAAGAGGGCTAGGAGTGCAGCTCAGTGGTAGAGCAGTTGCTCAGCACAGCTCAGTGGTACCTCACTTGCAAAGCATGCAAGCATGAGGCTCTGGGTTCAACCTTAAGTACCGCAAAAACAAACAAACAAAGAAAACAAATTGGCAACAGCTGGGTGCCATGGTGCACATCTGTAATTCCAGTGACTCAGGAGACGGAGGCAGGAGGATTACAGGTTCAAGGCCAGAGGCAGCCTGTGCAACAGCAAGACCCTGTGTCAAAATAAAAAATAAAAAAGGTGCTGGGAGTGCAGCTCAGTGGTAGAGCAGTCACCTAGCATGTGTGAGGCCCTGGGTTCAACACCCAGTACTAACAAGAACAACAAAAAAGTGTGGTGTGGGGAGAAAGAAAGAGGAATAAAATAATTTGGTGATAGTAGAGTGTTACACCAAGAAGGAGGCCCTGAGAAGCCACCTAGCCAACTAGGAAGTACAGGAGATAAGGAGGTTAGGGATCTGTTGCCAAGAGGACCACAGGCCCTGGGAAACCCAAACTTTATTGTTTGTGTCCTGGGTCATGGTTGGCCTCCAAAAAGCAAGATCCCCTGCCCAGATCTGGTTCTGTACTCAGCCATTGTCTTTGGGCCTAGTGGAGTCTTCTGCCTCTCTTAGTTAAAGGTGCCTGCAAGACCAGACGCTCATGGCTCTTATCTTAATAGCCAAGACTGGGGGCAACAACACAAACCCAAGACATCTTCAGTGGTGGAAGTGTGTGCGTCTCACCAGGTGCCTTTCACCTGGAAGAGCTGGCCCCACTTAAAGGCACTCAGCTTCAAACTTAAACATTTCTACCTGCCAGCAGGATATGGTTTTCAGGCCCACATCCTAAGGTCATACAAGCAGGTATGTGGAAACCAGAGCTCAGTTTTCCCTAACGCCCACCAAGTGCCTTCCCTACCACCGGCTCTAGGGTTAGGGCTGGAGCCACCCTCTGCAGTGATCTTCCTTCCCCAAGGTTCTACTGTTGCCCCTTAGAGGACACTGTTCCCTGGACTCTAGCAGTATAGAGAGGAGTTGAGGTCTGGATGGAAGAGAGCCCAGCTCTAAGCAGATGGTAGAATTGCCTAGGATGAGAGGGGCACATGGCAGTGCCCTGGACAAACATGGCCAAAGGGAAACAATATTAAAAGCCCACCTGAGACAGAGGCTGAGCCCTCCCTGGAATCTCTCTGCCAGGGCTCCCTGGCTCAACAAGAAGACCAGGAGCAGCAGATGGGAGGTGGGAGGTGGGAAGGGAGTTGGTTAGGAGTCAGAGTCAGGTCACCAGGGTGAGGCTGCCCCCCTGGAGGTCTGGGTCCAGAGTGAAGGGCCCTGTACAGGTGGCTGGCTCAGGAGCCTGGGGAATGCAGACAGGAGCAGAAAGTGCCCCAATGGTGTCAAATAGGTAGGCCATACTGGGCTGAATGTTTGCACAAGTGTAGTCTTACAGCGTTAGCACAGCTGCCTGCGGACCAAAGGAGGCTACGTATTAAGGATGAGCACTAATGGCCCCATGGAATGAAGTCCCTCTGAGGGCTGACTAGCTAAAAATCTCCAACCCGGATGAGAACCAGGTTTTCCTACACTTAGTCCATGGCTCTGAGATCTGGCCTCTTCTTTCCAGGTAGCAGCTCAACTAGCTGCTCCCCACCTCCAGACTTTGCTCTGTGTGGGGCACAGGACTCTAGTGTACTGGGAGCCTGCAATACACATTTGTAGGGTAGGGACTGCACAGCCTGTCCCCACTATTCAGAATGCCTCAGGCCCCTCAGGCCACCCCCAGTAAGCGCTTTCTTCCTTCCATGCAGTATGTTACTGCCTCCACGCAGCATTCCACACCTTCCATCTAGTGACAGTCTGTTCTCTCCCCAAACTGCGAAATCCTTCTAGAGAACTAGCTGAGAACTAGTGGTTTAGTTTGTGAAGGGAGGGAGGACCTGCCAGGCACACTCATTTTCTTTTTTGTTTGCTTGGTACGTTTTTTGTTTTGTTTTGTTTGCTTGCTTGTTTGTTGATTGATTTTTTTTTTTGATACAGGATTTTGCTATGTAGCCCAGGGTGGCTTGGGACTTGGATCCTCCTGGTTCCACTTCCCGTGTGCTGGGATTATAGGTGTGAGTCACAGCTGGCTCCCAGGCCCACTCTTTAGGCCTGAAACTACAGCCACAAGGATCCATTTCCTAACCCTGTGTGCCCCACAGATAACCTTACCTAGTCTTCACATGTGATATACATAGGCATAGGCAGGTTTCCTTGTGAAAAAATCCTAGTATGTGCAAAGCCAAAGCAATTTACAAGGTAGCAAAACAGGGAAAGGAAAGAGACTCCATATTGCAAACAGATTCCCCAAGTTCTTGATCAATAAGTCTTTTTAAACTGGATACCATGATGCACGTCTGTAATCCCAGTGACTCGGGAGGCTGAGGCAGGAGGATGGTGAGTTTGAAGCCAGAGGCAGCCTGTGCGATTTATGAAGACCCTGTCTCAAAATAAAAAAATAAAACAGGGCTCAGTGCTCAGTGGTAGAGCACTTGCCTAGCCTGTGCGAGGCTCTGGGTTCCATCCCCCAGTACTGCATTAAAAACAAAACAATACAAAACACAAAAACCACTTTTTCTTTTTTTCTTTTTGTGGTCCTAGAGATGGAATCCAAGGCCTCATACCTGCTAGGTGAGTACTTTACCACTGAGCAGTACCCTTAGCCCCTTCAAAGATTCCTTTAAATAGCACCCTGTGTGAACAGTTTTTCTGATCTTAGAATGAAATCCATAAGCCATAACTGTTTTTTTGTGTGTGTGTGATGAATTCTAACTGTGTTGCCCAGGCTGGTCACAAACTGCTGGGTTCAAGCAATCCTCCTGCCTCAGCCTCCCAAGTAGCTGGGACTACATGCAGGCACCATTGTGCCTGGATAGGATCAATAAATTTCACTGAATAAAAATTAAAACTATTTGAACGTAAAATAATAATAACAATGTCATATACCCCAATAGCACTGATTCCATGCTAATCACTGCATTGAACATAACTAATTTCATTTTCATAATCCTGTGCGATAAGTACTTTTCCTATGGATGAGGAACTCAAGGTCAAATAACTATAAACTATGGTCATTCATCTGGTAAACTGGAGGCAAAATCAGAACTACCAAATAGTTTTCCTTCTGGTCTGTGTTCTAGCCACTCTCTATACTGCTGCATTCCTTAAAAATCGTAAGACTGCCTGGAGTTGTAGCTCAATGGTAGAGCATGTGCTTAGCATGTGTGAAGCCCTGGGTTCCATCCCTAGCCCCTCACCAAAGTCAGAAGACAAACAGGGAAACATTATAACATAGACAAAGGACTGATTTCTGTGATAAATAAGCATAGAGAATATGAACACATGAACCCCTAAAAAGCATCCCAAATATGTGTGTGTGTGTTCTATTAGGCTGGCAGATTTAACAGACTAGTAATAATTAGTATTGGTGAAGCTGTGGCTAAACACACATATTTGCATATATGGTAAGAATGTAAATTACTACGAAATGTGCCCAAATTACCACAGCGGCGCATGCCTATAGTCTCAGGTACTCAGTCTTTTTTGGAGGGCAATTTGGCAATTATCCATTAAATTTTAAGTATTCTTTTTCTCTTTTCTTGTCTTTTCTCTTTTGTGTTTTCGAGACAGTGTCTTACTAGAATCCCACTCTGGCCTGGAGCTTGCTGTATAGCTCAGGCTGACCTCAGACTCATGGCAATCCTTTTGCCTCAGCCTCCTGAGTGCTGAGATTACAGGCATTTTATAAGAATATAAAATATTCTTATATTTACTTAGTAAGTCTGCTTCTAGGAGTTTCTCCCACAGAAAATGTTCCCCAAAGCACAAAAAAACAAGGTATTCACTGCCCCACTTAGTAGCACAAAAAGTTGGAAATGACCCAAATTGTAACCAAAGGTGTGTTGACTAAATAGGTTATAGCCACACAACAAAATATTGCATATTTCTTAAAACACAATGAAGTAGCCAGCACAGTGGTGCAGGCCTGTAATCCCAGTTACTCAAGAGGCTGAGGCAGAAGAATCACTTGAGCCCAGGAGTTCAAGGCCAGCCTGAGCAACATAGTGAGACCCCCCCATCTCAAAAAAATAAAAAACAAACAACAAAACAAAACAAATAAGGAGTAGATCTCTATCCATAGATATAGGAAAATATCTAAAATGTATTTAAAGGGGAAAAATAATTAAGTATGTTATATTCAGCAATTCTCTCTCCTGAGAAGCCTATACCTATGTCTTGGGTATGTACTATGAGTCTGTCTTTAAGTGATTCTCTCTCTGGAGAAGCCTGCGTCTGTGTCTTAGATGTGTTCTATTAAATATTATATATTTCTTTTTTTTGTGTGTGTGTGTGGTACTGGAGGTTGAACCCAGGGCCTCACACTTGCATTCTTTGCAAGTGCTGGACCACTGAGCTGCACCCTCAGCCTATTTTTTTTTACTTTTTTGAGACAGGGTCTCACTAAGTTACACAGACTGCCTCTGGTCTCGAACTTGCGATCCTCCTGCCTCCGCCTCCCAAGCTGCTGATATTACAGTCATGTACCACCGTGCCCAGTCCTATTAAATATTATATATTTCTTAAGTGTCTCTTTTCTCTCTGAATGCCCATGCTTAAATCTAAAGCATGCAGTATTCCTTATCCCTAGTTAATAAACTCACTTTGTTTCACTCTGACTTGTCCTGAAATTCTTTTCTGTGACAGAGAAAGGACCTAGGCCCACTGAGAAGAGGTCCCTGAGGGAAGGAATTACTTAGGCTACAGGCATCAAGTCCTGGGCTGTGTGCCCCCACTGCCACTGACATCTTTCTGGCACTGAACATGGGACTCAGGCACTGGAGCACAATTGATTCCCACCAAATGATGATCCTCCAATTTCCAAGCTCAGACATATCTCCCTTAGATTGCGCAGTCGAGACTTTCAATCCTGGATTGTTGTTGTTAGGTGCTGTCGAGTTGGGTCAGATTCATAGAGACCCTATGTACAACAGAACGAAGCACTCCCTGTGCCATGCCTGGCACTATTTATTAGTGCTTCTTTGCTATTCATAGGGTTTTCGATGGCAGATTGTTTCTGGAGTGGTTTGCCAGATCCTTCTCCCTAGCCTGCAGCACCTGGTATTCCCAGATGGTCTTCCATCCAAGTACTAACCAGGTCCAACCCTGCTTAACTTCCAAGATCAGGAGGGATCAGATGTCAAGGTGCTATTATGGCTGCAGGATCAATCTTGGATAGGTAGGGTCTATGTCCCTGTTCAGCCTGAAGTAGCTTTAAAAAATGGAATTTTGGCTTTCATCAACCCTTAAGATTAAGGGATCAAAGTCTTAGAGAGGGAAATTGAGACAAGATAGAAAGACAGGAAAATTAAGGGGAGACAAGAAAGAAAAGAACCTTTGCCTCAGGATCTGGTTTAAGTCTGACTGGCTGAGAGTCAAGAATTTCAACACAACTACCAAGAAAACTGCTGTAAAGACTGCCTACATAGAGACATTATTTTGAGAGAAATTTCAAGCAAAAAGATTTTTTCCCTTTATTGATAAGTGTTGGTGGGGTACAGAGAAATATAGCATTTGCTTTTTCCATTATGCAACTATTACATCACTTTTGGTTACACTTTCATCAACTTACAAAGTTTATGGAACATTTTGGTTAATATGTAGTAAAACTCATATGCATTTATGGGTTATGTATTCCCCTATTTTTCCCATGTGCTAATGAAGTTGCATCATTTACATTGAGATTACCCTCTCCCCCTTATGCCTTTACATCGTTTCCCTTCCCCTTCCCACATTCCACAACCTTTGCTTCCGTATGCTAGTCCCTTCTCTCCTTATTTCTACTTTTTATATTTTCCCTTCTTAACTAAGATTAATTGTTCATTTTTTATATCTGCTTATGTATAGTTTTTTCTTCCTTTAAGTAAGATTCATCTCCCACATATGAATGAGAACATAAAGTGCTTTGTTTTTTGAGCCTGTGTTCGTTGGCTTAAGATGATATTTTCCAGTTCTATCCATTTTGCTGCAAAAGACATTATTCCATTCTTTTTTATTGTCAAACAAAAATATTAAAATAGCAATAAGCCATGCTTAAGGTAAAAAATGAATGTGACCTTTGAGTTTAACCTTACTTTCTCTGTGATCCTGTGCCATGAGACTCTCACAAACAAGATCATGGGCCATGTTTGCAGTCAGCATATGCATAGACAACTTCCTTATGACCCTTTTCTTATCCATAAACCTATACAGTGTACCTCCTGGACCACCTTACGGTCTCATTTTACCAAAGAGAAGTTCCTTAGCTAGAAATTACACCCAAACACTTCTACTTAATCTTTTAAATACTCTAAACAATGGAACTTCCTCCTTTGTCCTAATTTGGCCTATGTTTTTTGTCTTACTGGCACTTCCTTCTCATCTCTAAACCTTAGCAATGTACTTTTTAAGCCATTTTATAATTTCATTTACAAGAGAGGAAAGTTTTTCATATAGAAAACTAGCTCATTGTTTTGCTTAAAGTTTGAATGGGATGTAAATCACATCCTTTGAGCTACATAACTTCAAAAGGCCACAAAATCGTGTGTGTGTGTGTGTGTGTGTGTGTGTGTGTGTGTGTGTGTGTGTGTTTTATTTATTTTTATTTTTTCCAGACACATGTGATTCTCTCTCTCTGGAGAAGGCCATGTCTGTCTTGAATGTGTACTATTACTCTTTTCTTAAGAGTCTCTTTTCTCTCTGAATGTCCAAGCCTAAGTCTAAACCACATACTGTCTCTTTCCATAATTAATAAACTCACGGTATTTCAAAAATTGTTACGATCCTATATGGGCAAATACTAAAAATATCAGGGTATCTTTTAAAAATTATGCATTAGTACAAGCATAGGAAACATATGGGAGGAATTAACATCACACTCAGGGCTTTCCCTTTGGAGGCTGTCTATTTTCTCATTCTGATTTATCTACATCTTTCCTCAGGGCTGAGATTTAGCTCAGTTGGTAGAGCGCTGCTCTGTAGTCTCTCAGGTCCTGGTTTGATTCCCAGCACCACAAAAATGGGAGAAGGATGTGGCAATCCACTCCCAGGGCAATCGTAAAACAATAAGCCATTGAAAATCCTATGAGGGCTGCTATGAGTTGGACATGACTTGAGAGCACCTAACAACATTTCCTTCCTTCTTTTCTTTTCCTTCCTTCCCTCCTTTCTTCCTTCCCTCCTTTCTTTCTTTCTTTCTTTCTTTCTTTCTTTCTTTCCTTTCTCTTTCTTTCTCTTTTTTCTTTTTTAGCTTCTTGGTATTTGGCTTGAACCCAGGACCAAACACATTCTGAAGACACTCTACCACTGGGCCTTTTCAATTTGCAGTTGGTTGAGCCCCTGAATGTGGAACCCCTAGATAGGGAACCTGCAGCTGCAGAGCCCACAGACGGGGAGGACATGAGAGCCAACCGTGCTTAGACTTTACCACAAGGGTAGTGGGGAGCAGTGTGAGGCTTTCCTCAGCCAGTGACATCCTGACAGCATACCACATTTCAGAAAGCACAGGATAAAGACAGGACACAGGTGACTGGAGATGTGAGTCAGAGTCTAGGCAGCTGGGTGGGGGACTGAGTCCCAGCAGGGGCAGTGGGTCTGGCCACCCACAGAGAGGTCCAGGAAGTGGCTGCTGAAGGTGTGGGAGAAGGAAGAGTAGAGGGTGAAACCCTGTGCTTCTGGTTGGGTAATAGCTTGTGTGTATTCCCGTCTAGAACCTCACCCTCGTCTCTGCAACCCAATAGGATTCCACTCAAGAACAACTCTCCAGGAAGGTAGCCCTTGTGTAAATTGAGGGCGTCTTTGGGAATCTCTGCATAGACACATTTGCCTGGTACTGATTACTACAGTCCACTGGCCACTGGGGCAGGGCTTCTGGAAGCCTGCCATGGGCAATAGTCCCTTTAGACTGATGCCCCTTTCTGAACTGAACCCAGGACGGTGCCATTTACGATGGGGATCAGTGGGAGCTGGGGAGAAGAAAAGACCATGGGGACTGGTGCCTCTTTTCGAAGCAACATGATGGGCCCTCAGTTCTCTGCTCTTTCTCTGTAGCCCAGGCTGGCCTTGAACTTGTGATCCTCCTGCCTCAGCCTCCCCAGTGCTGAGATTACAGGCATGTGCCTTGGCGCCAAGCTTGTTTTCTGCTCTTGGCTCTGGCCTCGGCACCATGAGGGCCCTGCCCCTCCCCGAGGCTTTTATGAAGCAACATCGAGGGCAGCTATAGGTCCTACGGGTGGTGGGGCCTGGCCTTTAGCTGGGTTCAAGAGCAATGGCACCACATCTGGATGTTACAGCTCCCTGTGGTATCTGCCTTGCCTCCTGCTGCTGACAGGCAAAAATAGCTCTGTTGCACTGATATGCCTGGTCCACACGTCAGCAGTCTGAGGCTGAAGATTCTCTTGGCACAAGGTCCTTTCGGTCATTGCTGCTAAGACCTTGCTCCCCAGGACTGAACACAGACTTGTCTGCTGTGGGTAGCAAGGGGATGGAAGAACTCTGACTGCAGAAGTTTCTGGAATGGCAGGGCTACTGGAGCTCTATTAAGCTGGTCCTAAAAACCCAACAACTTTTGGCTGAGCCCCGAGTCCCTGGAGGGACAGTGTCTGGTGTGGACAGATGTTACTGAGGGAGTGGCACAGTTGCATCAGCCTGGCTTCTCTCCCTGGTTCCCTCCATGGCTTATCTTATCATGCAGCCAGCCTGGGGCTTGGTGCAGCTGCCTCTGAGGACCAAGGCTGTTTCTTCTGAGCTGTTGTTCAGGATCTGGGCCTCATTTAACAGGAAAGCCTTCTGAAAGAGTGAATGGGCTAGCAGGAGGTGTGGTATGAAAAATAACTGGCCAACTTGAGCCAAGAGAATCCCCCGCTCCCCCTCCCCCTCCCCTGGTGTACTGGTTCATCTCTTCTCCCCTCCTCTCCTGCTCTGCTCATCTCTCTAAGTGTTCCTGAAACCTAAAGGCCTAGAGACCTGGCCAACAGCTGTGGCCAAGTGCATGTCCTATCTGCATTCTTGGTGAACTTGCGGTTAATCTGCAATAGATGAAAAATATAGACCTCTTGTGTGTGTGTGTGTGTGTGTGTGTGTGTGTGTGTGTGTGTGTGTGTGGTACTTGGTAGTTGAACCCAGGGCCTTGAACATACTTTGCAAGCACTCTACCACTGGGCTAACCGCCCAGCCCATTTTTAATTTTTTATCTTGAGGCAAGGTCTCACTAAGTTACACAGGCTGCCTCTGGCCTCAAACCTGCCATCCTCCTACCTCTGCCTCCTGAGTCACTGCCTCCCAAGTTGCTAGGCATGAGACACCACACCTAGGCTTAAATATAGACTTTAAAATCAGAATGAGTCAACTCTTACTTTAGTACTTCCTAGCTAGGTGACCTTGGATAAGTTCAGTTGTCTGAACTTTAGTTTACTCAGCTGCATAGAGGAATAAATGATGGTTCCTACTTGATACTTTGCTGTGATGCAGGACACAGATGCTCTACATGGAACAAGGCAGCACCTGCTAAATAATACCCAGGGGTTACATCATGGCTGGACAGATTCTCAGTTGACACATCATGACACAGTCTTATAAATGTCCAATAAAATGGTGTTGAACAAAAGGAGGATGATGTTAGATACTATGAAGATGCTGGGTAACTGGCTACAGCAGGTGCCAATTTACAGGGAGGTGGTACTTGTGAGAGTCACCTTGATTTGATCCTTATATTTTTGTTGTTGTTCTTTGGTTGGATGGTTTTGTTTTTGTTTGTTTGTTTGTTTTGAGATGGGATTTCACGACGTTGCCCAGGCTGCCCTTGAACTGGGCTCAAGTGATCCTCCTGCCTCAGTCTCCCAAGTAGCCGGGATGACAGGCATCTGCCACCACACCTGACTCAGATCCTTGGTTTCTGAGGTCTAAAAAAACAAGTTTTAGCCCGGCATGGTGACCCATGCCTATAATCCCAGCACTTGGGAGACTGTGGCAAGGAGATCTCGAGTTCAAGGCCAGCCTAGACTACACAGTGAGATTCCTTTTCTAAAAACAAATAAACAACAAAAGAAAAGAGAGAAAAAAAGAAAGAGAGCCAGTTATTATAAAAGAGCAAGCCTGGCCTCTCTGTCCCATCTCTTCCTTCCTCTTTTACCATGCAAGACCTGTCTCATTTTCTGTCTGTCTTTCCCTCTCTCCCTCTCATATATTCTCCTGCCATATGATGCTATCTGCCATGAGTCTATTATCAGAAGCTAATGTCAGAGCCATGCTCCTGGACACCCACCACCTGGAGTTAATAAACCCATTTTCTTTATAAAGTCCCTTGCCGTGGGTATTTTGTTATAGCAGTACAGTATAGACTATGACACAAGACTTCTCCACTGTAAAATTACTTTCTTCCCTTCTCCATACTCTATTTTTTGGAAGCAAGTCACTAAGTGCAGCCTAAGGGGAGGAGGCTAAACTTTAAAAAAATAACATATCCAATACTATTACCACTCCTAAAAATGTTCAGTGTTCAAATTTCTCCATTTGTTCACATTGCAACTGATTGACATGTCTAAATTCCTTTAATCTACAGGTTCTTCCCCCTTCTTGTAGTCTTTCCTTGGAATTTATTTGTTAAGTAGGTCAAGTCACTTGTCCTGCAGAGCCATGCATAGTATGACAGTCAATCTACAAGGTGGCTCCCAGTGATACTTGCTTCCTGGTATTCACACATTGTGTTGGCTCCTCTCATAATAAGGCTGATCTGAGCAACAGAATGTTGTAGAATTGGTGTTTCTTCCAGGGCCAGGTCATAACATTTTGTTCTCTTCTGTGGTGCTGGGGTTGCTGAACCCAGGGCCTTGCACCTACTTTAGCAATGTTCTACCACTGAGCTGCACAACACCCTTCCCACCTGCCCCCCCTTTTTTTTTTCTTTTTTTCAGACCCAGTCTTGTGTAGTCCAGAGTGTCCTGGAACTCGCTAAGTAGACCAGACTGGCTTTGAACTTGCACTGATCCTCCTGCCTCAGCCTCCCAAGGACTAGGATTATAGGTGTGTATCGTTATGCCTGACTTTTACTTTTTATCTTGAGTCAGGGTCTCACTAAATTGCACAGGCTGCCTCTGGCCTTGAACTCACAAGCCTCCTGCCTCCATCTCTTGAGCCTCTCAAATCACAGGTGTGTGTCACCATGCCTGGCATTTTGTTTTCTCTTGAATGACTTGCTCTGGCAGCCAGCTGCCATGTCACTGATACTTTCAAGCATCCTGTTGAAAAGGCCACATGGAAAAATCTGAGGTTTGAACAAGAAGTGTGAACTTGCCAGCCAACCACATGCATGAGCCTTTTGTTTTGTTTTCTTTTATTTTTGTAGAGATAGGGTCTTGCTGTGTTGTCCACAGCAAGCATTGGCTGCCCCAAATTTCTGGACTCTAGCAATCCTCCAGCCTCAACTTCCCAAGCAGCTGGGCCTACAGGTGTGCGTCATCTCTGTAGGCTTGGATGAGCCATGGTACAAGTGAACCCTCCAGCTACAGTCAAGTCTCTGCATGAGGCAGGCCAGGCTGACATTCTGAGAACAATCTCATGGGCTTCCAGGGCAGAACCACCCAGCTTAAGCCACTGCTGCATTTCTCACCCAGAGAAACTCTAAAGACAACTGTTTATTGTTGTTTCAAGCCATTAAGCTTTGGGGCAATTTGTTATACAGCAGCAGATAATGGTTATACACTGTCCAGATTCTATTCATTATTTCTCTGTCCCTGGTCGGGAGAAGGACGTGGCAACCCACTCCCAAGGCAATCCCGAAACAGTAGTTGCACTGAACATACAATTCTAGCTCATAGATATTTTTCTCTCAGCATAATAAGAACATTACCTTATTGTCATTGGGCTTGTGACTTCTGCTGTTGGTAAGCCAGTCTTTTTAGTTTTTTTTCTCTGGCTGCTTTTAAAAATCTCTTTGTTTTTGATATTCTCAGCTTCAGTACAATGTGTTTAGGTATAGGTTTTTTTCTTTCCTTTCCTTTCCTTTTGTTTTCTCTTTCTCTCTCTGTCTCTCTGTCTCTCTGTCTCTCTCTGTCTCTCTCTCTCTCTCTTTTTTTTTTCCTTCGGTATTTGGGAGTCAAACCCAGGGACTCACACATGCTTTGCAAGTACCCTACTACTGGGCTGCACCTCCAGCCCCTTTTCTAAATTATTTTCTATTGAGACAGGGTCTCATTAAGTTGCACAGGCTGCCTCTGGCCTCAAACTTGCAATCCAACTGCCTCAGCCTCCTGTCTTGCTGAGAATGTTTTATTTTTTTTCTTTTCTTTTCTCTTTTTGTTTGTTTTTGAGACAGGGTCTTGCTATGTAGATCAGGCTGGCCTTGAACTCACACCAATCCTCTTACCTTAGACTCCAGAGTGCTGGGATTATAGGCAGGCATCAATGTGCGTGGTGTGATGGTTTTTTTGAAATAGGATCTTACCATATAGTCCAGGCTGACCTTGGACTTATGATCCTTCTGCCTCAGCCTCCCAAGTACTGGGAGCTGTTGAGTTTTTAATGCCTTTTTTTCATTTCTAGAAGTTTTATTCATCTTTCAAGTTGATTTTGATATTTTCAGTTATTCATTCTATCTTCTGTCTTATTTATTTAAATCTATTAATAATTCTAAGTCTTTAGAATACTTATGCATATACCTATGTATATATGAAATACCTGTGCATATGCAAAAGTTTCAAGGTTGAGAATGCTGTTATTGTTGTTGTTGTTGTTGTTGTTGTTGTTGTTGGTAGATACTGTTGAGTCAGTTCAACTCCTAGTGACCCTCATAGGATTTTCAATGGCTGATTATTTTGGGGTTATTTGGGGAGTATGCTGCCAAGTTCTTCTCCCATTTTTGTGGTGGTGGGGATCAAATCGAGATCCTCAGAGCATGTGGAGTGGCACTCTACCAACTCAGCTAAACCCCAGCCCCAAAGAGAAGTGTAGACGTACAAATACAGCAATGTTGTGCTTAATTGAAACAATCCAAATGTCCATCAGCTGGTGAATAGATAATTAAAATATGGTATATCCATATGATAAAATGCTATTCAGCAATAAAAAGGAATAAAGTACTGATCCAACATGGATAAAACTCAAAACAAACTATGTTAAGTAAAAGAAGTTGTGCAAGATAAAAATTGTATGATTTTATTTCTATGAACTTTCCAGAACAGGCAAATTTGTTGTAACAGAAAGATGATTAGTGATTACCTGGCAGGGATGGTATAGGGATTGATTTCAAATTGGGATTATTTGGGGGAGGTGATGAAAATGTTAAACAAAATTTTAAAATTCAGTTTTTCAATCACATTAGCCACATTTCAAGCTCTTTAACAGTCCCATGTGGCTCATGGTTATTGTATCAGACAGTATAGTAAACAATAATAAGCCTTGTTGTTGTGGTTAGGTGCCATCGAGTCAGTATCTGACTCATAGCGACCCCAGGTACAATAGGCAAAACACTATTGTCAGTGCTTCTCTGCTGTTCATAGGGTTTTCAGTGGAGGATTGATTTTTAGGAGTGGGTTGCTGGGTCCGTCTCTCAAGCCTACAGCACCTGGTATTCCTAGGTGGTCTCCCATCCAAGTACTAACCAGGCCCAACCCTGCTTAGCTTCCGAGATCTGATGGGATCAGATGCCACAGGGCTATGGCTGCAGGCATAATAAGCCTTAGTGAGTATATATTGAATTCTACACCTTATGAAATTCCTATCTTTATTTTTTTAACTACAGTGCAATAAAACTACAAATTAAAGCTTCAATGACCACAATGTAATAAAAGTGGATATTAAAGCTTAAATATCTAAAATCTTGAAAGTTTAAAAGTTTATCTTTAATACAGTTTTATATTTCAAAAACTGAATAAAAATTTAAGCCAGCCATAGTGGCTCACACTTGCAATCCCAGCACTTGGGAGGCTGAAGCAGGAAGATCCTGAACTTGAGGTGGCTGGGGCTACATATGGAGTTCCAGCCAGACTGAGCCACAAAAAAATGTAATTACACAATAACCAAAATGGCATTGTACTGGCATATGGATAGACATAATGATTTATGGGAAAAAATGAAAATCCACAAGTGAATCCTCACATTTATCATCAGTTAATTTTCACCAAGGGTGCCAAGACAACTCAAAGGGAGAATGAATTATCTTTCTTTTTCTCTTTTTCTTGCAGTACTACATAAGGGTTGAACCCAGGGCCTCACACATAGTAGGCAAGCTCCCTATCCCTGAGCCATACCCCTAGACCTTTTTCTTATTTTTCAGTTTGAGACAAGGTCTCATGAAATTGCACACGCTATCTCTGGACTTGAACTCACGATCCTCCTGCCTTAGCCTCTTGGGTTGCTGGGATTACAGGTGTGCATGATGCCTGGTACAGTCTTTCAAGAAATGATGCAGGTACAACTGGATATTTATAGGCAAAAAGATGATGGAGTTGGAACTTGACTTCATACCCAACCCAAAAATTAACTCAAAATGAATCATAGACCTAAATGACAGAACTAAAACCACAAAACACTTAGAAGAAAATAAAGGAGTAGATCTTTGTGATCTTGAGATAGGAAATTACTGTTTTTAGACATAAGACCATAAGTGATAAAAGAAAAATACACATAAGTGTACATTATCAATACTAAACACTTTTGTGTTTTAAATGATACCACCAAAAAGTGAAAAAAGATATCACAGGAAGTGAAAAATATATGCAAATTATATATCTGATAAGATACTTGCACCTGCAGCAGTACCACTATGGTGTCCGATACCGTCAGAGCTCAGACGATAAGCAGGGTCGGGCCTGGTTAGTACTTGGATGGGAGACCACCTGGGAATACCAGGTGCTGTAGGCTTGGGAGAAGGATCTGGCAACCCACCCCCAAAAATCAGTCCTCCATTGAAAACCCTATGAACCGCCTGGTGTGGTGGTGCACGTCCATAATCCCAGTGATTTGGGAGGCAGAGGCAGGAGGATTGCAAGTTCAAGACCAGAGGCAGTCTACATAATTTAGCAAGACCCTGCCTCAAAAAGTAAAAAATGGATTGGAGCTGCAGCTCAATGGTACAGCACTTACAAAACATGCAAGCGCAAGGCCCTGGGTTCAACACCCAGTGCCGGGGGCAGGGGGAACACCCTATGAATAGCAGAGAAGCATGACAATAGTGTTTCCCCTGTTGTATATAGGTCACTATGAGTCAGATATCCATTTGATAGCACCTACCACCACCAACAACAAGATATTTGCATCCATATAGTGAAGTCTCACAACTCAATTAATAAGAAGACAAGTAATCCAATTTTTTAGTGGTCATTCTCAAAAGAAGCTACACAAATAGCCAATAAACCCATGAGAAATGCCCATGTCATTTGTCATCATTGGGTATCACAAATCAAAACCACAATAAGATATGAAAACTACTGAACTACCAGCTGTTGGTGAGAGTTTGAAGGAACCTAACTTTCCATTGCTAATGGGAATGTAAATGTCACAGTCACTTTGGAAAACAGTCTGGCATGGTTACCATTGTTGTTCTTATTAGGTGCCATTGAGTCAGTCATAAGGTTTTCAATGGCTGATTGTTTTGGGATTATTTTGGGGAGTGAACTGCCACATCCTTCTCCCATTTTTGTAGGGATCAAACCTGGGTCCCCAGAAAGTATAGAGCAAGTGCTCTACCAACTGAGCTAAACCCCAGATCCATGGTTACCATAGGACCCAGGAAAACCACTTCTAGATATCTCTCCAAGAAGAATTAAAACACTTCCACACAAAAACTTGCACATGAATGTTCATAGCAGCGTTGTATTCATAATGGCCACAACAGAAGCAACGTAAATGTGTATCAAGCAAAGAATGGATAGATAAACTGCAGTCTGTCCAGAGAGTAGAATGTTATTTGGGCATACTGAGGAATGGAGGACTGACTGGTTCACGCTATACTATGATGAATCCCTGAAAACATTATGCTAAGTGAAAGAATCCAGACACAAAAGACCATATATTGTATGATTCCACTTATGTGAAATGTCCAAAATAGGCAAATACATAGAGATAGAAATAAGATTCACAGTTGTCAGGGTTTGTTGTTGTTAGGCGCCATTGAGTCCTGTCCAACACACAGGAACCCTTATAGGGTTTTCAATGGCTGATTGTTTCGGGTTTGGCTCGGGAGTGGATTGCCATGTCCTTCTCCCATTTTTGCAGGGCTGGGAATCAAACCTGGGACCTCAGAGACTGCAGAGTGGCGCTCTACCAATTGAGCTAAGGGGTAGGGGAAATAGGACTGCTAATAGATACAGGGTTCCTCTCAGGAATAATAAAAAAAAAAAGTTCTAAAATTAGATTATGGTGATTGTTGCACAACTCTGTAAATACATTAAAAGGTGTTGAACCACATACTTTAAGCAGATGAGTCTGGTGGTATGTAAAACACCTCTCGAAAAGCTTTCTTTTAAAAATGAATTAAAGATTCTTTAAGTATGAGAATCAGAATCATGCAATAGAATATAGTCAATGCTGTGATTAGAGGTAAGTGCTGTTATAAAAAAAATGACAAAATGAACAGACTGAAATTCATTGCAGAAAAATATGAAAATAACATTCAGGAAAATAGGGAAGACAGAAAGAAAGAATAAAATTAAGATGATTCTAGAAATTTGTGAGTTATAAAACAGAATATCAATGGATTTAGTAAGTAAAACTGGAATGCAATTTTTAAAGAAAATTGTAACCAAAAAAAGAGAGAAACGGAATATGAGTAGACAAAAATAGATTTGATAAAGAGCAAATCTATTATTATATAAACATAATAGGAGAGAAGGTTTTTTTCTTGTTGTTGTTTTGAGATAGGGACGTGCCCTGTAGTCCAGGCTGGCCTTTAACTCAAGATCCTCCTACCTCAGCCTCCTGAGTGCTGGGATTACAGGTTTGTACCACTATACCTGGCTCAGGAGAGGAGACTTTTTTAATGGAAAAAAGTCAGAAATAGGAATATCTTAAATATATGAACCCTTCTCAAATCAATTTATTAGGCTTATTGCAATACTAACTTGATATCATACATACATTATTCAGTTGACAAAATATTAAGGCATTATTGTTGTTGTTGTTGTTGTTGTTGTTACTATTATTATTATCAGGGCTGGGATTTAGCTCAGTTGGTAGAGCGCTGTGCTGCAGTCTCTGAGGTCCGGGAGTTCAATTCCCAGTACCCCAAAAATGGGAGAAGGGCCTGGCAATCCACTCCCAAGGCAATCCTGAAACAGTCAGCCATTGAAAACCCTATGAGGGTCACTATGAGTCAGATACCGACTCGACGGCACCTAACAACAACAACAATTATTATTATGTGGTACTCAGGGGTTGAACCCAGGGCTTCATTCATGCTTCCTGCAAGTGCTCTACCTTGAGCCACATACGCAGCCCATTTTTACTTTGTATTTTTAGTCAGGGTCTTGCTAAGTTATGCAGGCTGCCTCTGTCCTTAAACTTGTGATCCTCCTGTTAAGGCACAAAAACTAAGAACACTTAGGAAAAAAGAAAAAAGAGGCAAGAAGTCCCATATACTATAGCAATGTTAATTTGTGTGTGTGTGCTGGGATTGAATCTAGGGCCTTATGCATGCTAGGTAAGTGCCCTACCACTGAGCTACACCCCAACTCCTAGCAATATTTATTAATAAACAGGCCAGTCAACTTTGAGCTTGATGTGGTGCTGTATACCTGTAATCCCAGCACTCAGGAGGCTGAAGCTTGAAGGTAGCAAATTTGAGGCCAACCTGGGCTACATAGCAAGTTCCAGTCCAGGCCGGGATATAGCAAAATACTGTCTTAAAAAAAAAAAAATCATACAAAGCAAAACAGATTGGCCAACTTTGAAACAGATCTTAGTATAAATAAAAACCCAATGAACCCGGGCAGAGTGGCACACACCTATAATCCTAGCAACTCAGGAGGGTGGGGCAAGAGGATTGTGAGTTCAAGGCCAGAGACAGCTTGGGTAATTTAGAAAGACCCCATCTCAAAATAGGGCTGGGATTTAGCTCAGTGGGTAGAGCGCTGTGCTTCAGTCTCTGAGGTCCCGAGTTCAATTCCCAGCACTGCAAAAATGGGAGAAGGACCTGGCAATCCACTCCCAAGGCAATCCCGAAACAGTCAGACATTGAAAACCCTATGAGGGTCACTATGAGTCAGATACCAACTCGACGGCACCTAACAACAACAATCTCAAAATAAATTTTTTATTTTTTTGTGGTACTTGGAGTTGAACCCAGGGCCTCGCACTTGCACGCTTTGCAAGTGCTGGACCACTGAGCTGCATCCCCAGCCCATTTTTTTTACTTTTTGAGACAGGGTCTCACTAAGTTATGCAGACTGCCTCTGGTCTCAAACTTGCGATCCTCCTGCCTCTGCCTCCCAAACCGCTGGGATTACAGGCATTACAGACGTGTGCCACCACGCCCAGCTAAAATAAAAAATTTTTTACAGATAGGCTGGAGGTGCAGCCTAGTGGTGGAGTGCCCTGGGTTCAATCCCCCAGTACCATAAACAAACAAACAAATAAAACGAATGTTAAAGAAGCATCACAAACTTATCATGGAAGGGGACAAATTATTCTTCAAATCAATTTCAAATAGCATAAATAGGTAAAAGTAAAAAATATAAACCTTTTCAACTTGACTAAAAATATCTACAAAAGAAATCTATAGCTAACAATATTCTTTTTTTTGTATTTAATTTTAATTTAATTTCATTATATTTTGGCAGTACTTGGAGGTTGAACACAGGGCCTTGCACATACTTTGCAAGTGCTCTGACACCAGATGGCACCCCCAGCCCCCTCATTTTTTAATCTTTTTTCTTTCTATCTCCCTTTATTAGTAAATGACGATGGGGTACAAAGTAATACAGCTTTGCCTTTTTCCATTATGCATCCTTTACATCACTTCTGGAAACATTTTCATCAACCCACAAGGTTTATTATGGAGCCTTATGGCTAATATATAGTAAACTCAAATGCATATTTGAGTTATATTCTCTGATTTTTCCAATGTACTCATGAAGTTGTGCTGTGTACATTGAGATCATCCTCTCCCCCTTCCTCCCTCCACATTGGCCCTCCTCCCCATCCCACCTGCCACAAACCACTTTCCTCTGCTGGTTCCCTCCCTCCTTCTTTCTACTCTGTCCCTTCTTTGATAAGTTCAGTTGTGCATTTCTCAATATATCAATTTATGTATTGGCTTTTTTTCTTCCTTTAAGCATGATTCAGCTCCCACATATGAGTGAGCAAACAACATTCTTAATGCTAAGAACCTATAAGCTTGCCTACTAAGATCAGGAACAATGTAAGATGTCCTCATTCACCACTCTTTTTAAACACTGCTACTCAGGAGGTTGAGGCAGGGGGATTATTCAAGGTCAACCTGGGCAACTTATTGAGACCCTGTTTCAAAGTAAAAGAAAGGGCTGGGCGTGTAGCTCAGTGGTAGAGCTCTTGCCTACCGTGCATGAAGGGTTTGGGTTTGATCCCTAGTACTACCAAACAAACAAACAAAGACATCACACAAGAAGTCCCAGTTGATGCTATAAGATAAACAAAACAAAACAAAGCACCTGTCTGTTCACAGTTGACATGATTCTCTATGCAAAAAATTGAAAGAATCAACAAACTCCTAGAACTAATAAGTGATTATAGCAAATTTGAAAGATACGAAGTTAACATGCAAAAGTCAATCCTCTTACTGTGTATCCTTGTGATAGTTTATCTTGAGTGTCAGTGTGCTTTGGATTGAGAGAGGCTACACAAGATGAGGAAAGCATCCTTCTGGGGGTCTCTACAAGGTTGTGTCCAGAGAGGATTAACTAAGTGGGAAGACTTATTCTGAATGTAAGAGATACCACTCAATAGGATAGGCGCATGGATGGAATAAAAGGGGAAGAATCCTCTAAGAAGGATGCTGGTTAGCACAGGTATATGCCCTCTGCTTCCTGGTACCATGGGCTGAGCCATGTTGCTCTGCCACCCCCTCTCACCACGATATTCTGTCTCACCAGAGGCCCAAAAGCATGGAAACCATGACCATTTACTAAAACCTCTAAAAAAATCCTTCCTCCCTTTGTTGTTGTTGTTAGGTGGTGTTGAGTTAGGTCCGACTCATAGTGATCCTATGTACAACAGAACAAAATATTCCCCCACGCTATGCCATGCACACTCTCTTTTTATGTTTGAGCCCACTGTTGCAACCACTGTGTTTCTTCTCATTTTAAGTTGTGCCATACCAGCAAAAGGAGATCCCAGGGGCTTTACTCCATTCCCATCATTAACATTATTAAGGTCAGCTTTGTTTGAATGCCTTCCAACCCTGGGGGCTCATTTTCTGGCACTATATTGGACAGTGCTTCTCTGTCATTCATAGGATTTTCCATGGCTAGTTGTTTCACAAGTGGGCTGCCGGGTCCTTCTTCCTAGTCTATCTTAGTCTAGAAGCTCAGCTGAAACCTGTCCACCATGGGTGGTCCTGCTGGTATCTGAAATACTAGTGGCATCACTTTTAGCATCCTAGCAACATGCAAGGCCCCACAGCACGACAAGCAGACAGACATGGGGTCCCTCCCTTAAGTTACCAGACATCTGTCAGGCATTTTGTCATAGACACAAAAAGCTTAACTAACACAATTATCAAAGAACAAGTAGAATCTGAAATTAAAAACAGACTATCATTCACATTGACACTCAAAAAGTGAAATATTTAAGTATAAACCTAATAAACTATGTACAAGATCTATATAAGGAAAACTACAAAACTCCGGTGAAAGAAATCAAAGAACTAAATATATGGAGAGATATTCCAAGTTCGTGAATAGGAAGACTCAACATGGTCCAGACATCAGTTTTTCCCAACTTAACGCATAGCCTCCACACAATCCCAATCAAATCCCAAGAAGTTATTTTGTAGATGCCTACAAACTGATGCTAAAGTTTATCTGGAGAGGGAAAAGAACAAGAATAGCCAACACAATATTGAAGAAGAACAAAATCGGAGTACTACCTAATTCAAGACTTACCATAAAGCTACAATAGTTGAGACAACAGGATATTGGTAAGAATATAGACAAATAGGTCAATGCAACAAAAATAGAAAATCCAGAAATAGACTCATAAATATAGTCAACTGATCTTTGACAAAAGAGCCAAGATAATAAATGTAAGGGAGCAAAGACTTTGTCATTTCAACAAATGGTGCTAAAACAACTGGGCATCCACACACAAAAGAATGAATCTGGACACAGATTGAACATTTTTTATGATGGTGAACTCGAAATCAGTCATAGGCCTCCATGAAAACACAGAACTATAAAACTCTTACAAGGGACTCAGGTGTGGTGGAACATCCCTATAATCCAAGCACATGGGAGGCTGAGGTCAGAGGCTGGTGAGAGGATGGAACAATAGGAATTCTCATTCATTGCTGGTTGGAATGCAAAGTGGTGCAGTCACCTTGGATGACATTCTAGCATCTCTTAGAAAACTGAACATACTCTGAACATATGAGCCAGCAATTTTACTTCTTGGTATTTTCCTTAGAAACTAAAAACTTAGTTTCTAAAACTTAGTTCAAAAACCTGCATATGGGTATTTATAGAAGCTTTTTTTTGTTTTGTTTTTGTTTTCAGTAATGGGGGTTGAACCCAGGGCCTCACACATACTTTGCAAGTGTTCTACCACTGGGCTGTGCTGCCAGCTTTTTTTTTTTTTTTTTTTTTTTTTTTTTTTTTTTTTTTTTTTTTTTTTTTTTTTTTTTTTTTTTTTTGAGTGTCTCACTAAATTATGCAGGCTGCCTCTGGCCTTGAACTCATGATCCTCCTCCCTCACCTCCTGAGTCACTGGGATTACAGGCATGTGCCACTGCACTCAGCTGTTTATAGAGGCTTTATATATAATTGCCAAAAGTTAGAAGGACCAAAAATTTCCTTCAGTTGGGGAATGGATAAACTGTGGTAATCCAGACAATACTATATTGTTGAGTACAAGAAGAAATGAGCTATTAAGCCACGAAAAGACATAGAAGAGCCTTAAATACATATTAGTTAGGGAAAGAAGCCAACCTGAAAAGGTTATATACTGTATGATCCCAAATCTATGACATTCTGAAAAATGGAAAACTATGGACACAGTAAGAAGATCAGCAATTGGCAAGGTTGGGAAGGGTAAGAGGGATGAAGAGTCAGAGCACAGAGGATTTTAAGGGCAGGGAATCTACTCTGTATGATACCATGATGGTAGATGCATGTCATTATGCACTTGGTCAAAATCATAGAATGTACATCACCAAGAGTGAAACCTATTGTCAGTTATGGAAGTTGTAAGCTAATGATATGTCAATAGAGAGTCATCAAATGTAAAATAATGTATCATTCTTTTCTTTCTGTGGTACTGGGAGCTATTGAAACCAGGCCCTCATGCATGCTTTGTAAGTGCTCTACCACTGAGCTGCACCCCAGCCCATTTTTACTTCTTACCTCTGGCCTCAAACCTATGATCTTCCTGCCTCCGCCTCCTGAGTTGCTGGGATGAGTTGCTGGGATTATAGGTGTGTGCCACTGCACCAGACCCAATGTGTCATTCTTGGGGGGGGGAAGATATTGATAATGGGAGAGGCTATGCAAATGTGGTTGTATCCCAATTCTTGGGAACAGGCACACATATGGATCTCTTCTAGCCAAATGGCCAAGTATCTGATTTCCAAATCTCTTGGCATAAACAAGTGAACTCTTCCAGTGCTGCATCTGCTTGTTGAAAAACATCTCTATTGGTATTCCATCAATTCCTGAGGTCTTATGTTTCACCAATTCTTTCAAGGCAGCTTCCACTTCTTCCTTCAGTACCATTGGTTCCTGTTCATATGCAATCTCTTGAAATGGTTGGTCATTTTTGGTGTAATGATTCTGTGTATTCCTTCCATATTCTTTTGATATTTCATGTGTCATTTAATATTTCCCCTGTGGAATCCTTCTCTGTTGCCACACAAGGCTTGAATTTTTTCTTTCTTTAAGCTTGAGAAAAAAAGACTATGTTCTTTCCTTTTGGTTTTCTATCTCCAGCTCTCTGCATCTATCAGTATAATATTGAGTTTGTCTTCTTGAGCTACCCTTTGAAATCTTCTGATTAGTTCTTTAACTTCATCTTGTCTTCTCTTTGCTTTAGCTGCTTGACATTCAATGGCAAGTTTCAGAGTCTCTTTGATATGTAATTTGGTCTTTTATATTTTTCTGTCTTTTTAATAATATTTTGCTCTCCTCATCAAAGATGTCTTAGATATAGTGCCACAACTTGTCTGGTCTTCAATCATATTGTCAGGGAACTGCTGGAAAATCAAGCTGGATTCAGAAGAGGGTATGGAACCAGGGGCATCATTGCTGATGACAGATGGATATTAGCTGAAAGCAAAGAATACCAAAAAGATGTCTATGTTTTATCAATTATGCAAAAGCATTTGACTGTGTGGATCATAACAAATTATGAATATCACTGCAAAGAATGGGATACCAGAGCACTTAATTTTATTCATGAGGAATCTGTACATGGACCAGGAGGCAGTCGTTTGAACAGAACAAGGAAACACTGTCTGGTTTAAAGTTAAGAAAAGTGTGCATCAGGGCTGTATCTTTTTGCCATACCTCTTCAATCTCTATGCTGAGCAAATAATCACAGAAGCTGGACTTTATGAAGAAGAATGCAGCATCTTGATTGGAGGAAGCTCATTAACAACCTGCTTTATGCAGATGACACAACTCTGTTTGCTGAAAGTGAAGAGGATTTGAAACATTGACTGATGAAAATCAAAGAACACAGCCTTTGGTATGGGTTGCACCTCCACATCAAGAAAACAAAAATCCTTACAACTGGGTCAGTAAGCAACTTCATGATAAATGGAGAAAAGATTGAGGCTCTCCATGATTTTGCTTTACTTGATTCTACAATCAGCACCCGTGGAAGCAGCAATCAAGAAATCAAAAGATGCATTGCATTGGGAACAGCTGTTGCAAAAGACCTCTTTAAAGTGTTGAAAAATAAAGATGTCTCATTGAAGACAAAGGTGTGCCTGACTCATCCCATGGTATTTTCAGTTGCATCATATGTGTGTGAAAACTGGATGTTGAATAAGGGAACAGGAGAAGAATTGATGTTTTTAAATTATGTTGCTGAATATGAATATTGACTATACCGTGAACTGCAAAAAGAACCAACAGATCCATACTAGAAGAAGTAAAACTATAGTGCTCCTTAGAAGCAAGGATGGCTAGACTGTGTCTTCTATATTTTGGACACGTTGTCAGGAGGGACCAATCCCTGGAGAAGGACGTCATGTTTAGGAGAATGGCAGGTCAGTGGAAAAAAGGAAGACCCTCAACTAGATGGATGGACACAATGTCTGAAACAATGGGCTTAAACATTAAAATGATCATGTGCCTGGCACAGAGTTGAGTGTTTTGTTCTGTTGTGCATAGGGTCGATATGAGTTGGACCCAACTTAGCAGCACCTAACAACAATGATAGGCAAATGTGGGTGCAAGAGGTATGTGAGAAATCTTGTACCTACCTCTCAGTTTCGCTGTGAACTTAAAATGGGTCTACAAAAGAAATTTAAAGCCAGGCATGGTGACACACACCTATGATAATCCCAGTGAATTGGGAGGCAGAGACAGAAGGATCACAGGTTCAAGGCCAGAGGCAGTCTGAATAATTTAGTGAGCCCTTGTCTCAATTTAAAGGATAAAAAATGGGCTGGGTTATATATCTGACAAAGGTCTAATTACTAGAATTTATAGGGAACTCAAGAAAAAAAAAATCCCAAAAACCAAACAACCCAATACACAAATGGGCGAAGGAACTGAGTAGACAGTTCTCAAATGAAGAGGTCCATAAAGCCATGAAACACATGAAAAAGTGCTC